>JARDXD010000049.1:0-33763 GCA_029218145.1 Aphanocladium album
GGGGGTGGTATCTGGCGGGGCGGGTTTCTCTTCACGGATCCGCTTCCGTCTATTGTAAGTGGTAGCTATCTGCTAGGATTCAAGTGAAGTGAAATGATGGTGCTTGAGACAACGAGAACCGGTGACGGCGAGAACTAGTAAAAATGTCAAATGCTGGAGAAGGAATCGGAGATTTGTCGCTTTGGCCGTGAAGACCGCCCTACAACCGGTTGGAACATGACGAAGTAATCTACACTGTCTGTGAGGAGGGGCCGAGGAAGCAGAACGGGCATCGCGAAGAGCGCGAGAGCAAAGGCGAAGGAGTGTGTGCGTGTGCGTGTGCGTGTGCGTGTGTGTGTGGTGTGAACGTATTGCGCACACTAACTCGGGGAACCGGATGTGGTTGGGACAGCTGCACGTCAACTTGCTAGCTAGCTACACAAGCGTGCCACAAAGTATTTGCAGCGTCGGTGCTTGGTATAACTAGAGAGCGTCCTGAGAACTGACAATAGAACGCGCACCGCAAATTGGGGCTTCGGCAGGAGCGACCGAGGACATGGCTGAGACTTGCAAGTGACAAAGTGGAGAGATGTGGAAGACCGGGCGTTGCGCTATTGCGGATGCGATTCTGGCTGCTCCGTGAAAGAATCTGCTAGTTAACTAAAAGTCAGGCCCATGACGAGCTACACTGTCCTGAGCGGCCCCATCGAGTCAACTAGTCAACGAGTTAGTGGCAGACACCATCAGCTAACTGACAGACAAGTCAACTGCGCAGAGGAGAGGGACAGAAAAGAGGGGAGCAGCAACGGTGGTTCAGGTAACAGAGACAGGCATGCTGGAAGCAGGCATCCTGGCGATGGTATTGGACTAGGCCGACTGGGTAGCGTGCGCCAGCGCTGTTCCTACTTGGTTATAGTGTCTGGTGTGTGTCGCATTTCTTGCATGACATTGGCAATCCACGTCTGGGCGGCGACCGAAAGCAGCAACAACTGACTGGGATGGCCCAAACCGAGAGCAGAATACAGCCGGTCGGTCGGGCTGTCAGTAATCACCAGAGGAGAAGAAAGCGACGGTAGCAAATGCACACCAGCACGCACACACGCACCCCTTGTACGTTGTTGCACGCCACCGCTGCCTCTCACGAGCTGCACTCGTTTTCTCGGCAGGCAGCATACCATCCGACACACCTATGCAACAGAGCTAGTTGATGTAAGCTGGCCAGCATGACCTGACCAACAACAGCAGGCAGAATTGGAGTTGAACAGCAGACACAAGCAGCAAGAAAACCGCGACAACCGGACAACCCTGGTCAACCCATGACTACTGCACGCAATACCACCTGGCGGAGCATTTTAGTGGGAGACAACGGCGGCGACCAGACCAGGGTGCGGCGAGTGCTTGCGAGTGCTGCGAGCGTGGCGACTGGCACAATCCAGGATGGGCCGATTTGGGAGAGACAACAGGGGGGGTGGATCGTGGCGTCGACGCGGACAGTTTTAGTGTGTGGAAACTGGTCCAGTACGAGTTCTCAGTGGCGCTACCTCTGGCCCAACTTGGGGGGCAAGTACGTATAACACGACTACCTAGCAACGCGTCTTCTAGTTGTCGCAGCTCAGATAGCATCTATCCACGACTGACTGCTTCTCCAATGTCCTTATTAGGGCACTTCCTGAGACACGGCCCGGAACCAATGTGCATAGCATTAACACTTTCCAGCTTCATTCTGCAGCAAGTGAATGCGTTTCCACAATCACAAAAAAAGACGGGAAATCCATATGGTGCTCAAATAGATAAAAGACAGGTCGGAATACCCATCAAG
Organism: Aphanocladium album; assembly: GCA_029218145.1. NCBI lineage: Eukaryota > Fungi > Ascomycota > Sordariomycetes > Hypocreales > Aphanocladium > Aphanocladium album. The sequence continues at coordinate 1,799 of JARDXD010000049.1, forward strand.
CTAACAAGCTCCAGCACGGCCGTTGACGGCTGCAAGCAGGAAAGCAAATCGCGTAAAGCCGAAACCGATCCTTTACAGAAAAATCACGCAAAATAATACGTGCCAAGTAGTAAGTTCCGCATCTGCATTGAATGGACTGTCAGCTAGCGTAGTCGACAGCAGTGGCATTCTGCCATCACTTGCCAAATACCCGAAGCTGGGGATTTCGTATGTGAATGGAAAATGCCGAACTGGCTAGTCTCGTCACCCACCTGCAGTACTACTCAATCGACATGGGCAGTGCAACCGCTACACAGCGAGGCACGAGAGGCTACCCATCCACGGCTGCCAGGCCTAGCTGATAGAGGAGCCACTATCCAAGGAAGTGCGCATGCAGTGGAGACGGAGGCGTCCACTAGGAACGCGAGATGTGCGATCAGCCAATGCGCGCTCGGGGTGGATAGGTTGGGTCTATGTTGCGACCGCTAGCTGGGCAACCAGGGCTTTTGAGGACGGGGAGTCTGCCAATCTGCGATACAAGGAAGTCCGCTTGCGTAGAGGTTTGATGGCAAGCAATAACAGAACCCTGCACCTTGCAACAAATGAAGACATAGAATTCTAATCTGTTATAGGGTCGCATACGGCCATGCGGTTTGTAGCCGAGTTTTGAGCTAACACGCGAGGCAGCCGATCAGACAGATGGCCAGTGCCCCTGCTGTACCTGCGCAAGTAGCCCGACTTGGTGTGCAACCAACTCAGAAAGCCAGCTATAAATCATGACCACTCACCCAAGGCTTACATACACACTACGAACAGTCATGAGTCCCCCCCTTCACCAGCCACTAGTCCACGCCATCGTTGCTATACTTGTACATTTGGGTAGCATTGGTGGCTTGCTGAAAAGAGAATAGATAGGATGATGATGATGATGAAGAAGAAGAAGAAGAAGAAGAAGAAGGCGAATAGAGGAAACAGAACTAGCCTGTGCCTATCCAAGACTGGCAAGTAATAGAGGCAGACAGAACCGCGGATAGGGCAATGTCCAGGTCCGTCGGTCCAGGCGTCATCCTTGCTGTAACATGGGCGATACGAGGGAGTGAGCCGCCCGCTGCACAAGCTCTTCCTTGAGGACTGCCTTCTGGGACTCTTGATTCATTTTTTCTTTTTCAATTGATTTTGCATCTCCATCCCAGCGCCTGACAGGGTCGCGACGGCAAAACCGCGCCAGTGCCGCAACTCTAAAGGCATAACATCAATGACTTGTTGGGGAGAGCAGTCTGTGGGAGAGGGGGCTCGAGGCCTTCCTCTGCTTGGCTGCTGCTCGATTCGTTTCCAATTCCGGCACACAACCCTCTCCGCACTTGTGGGCGGCCGTCTGCCGTGTACTCCAAGACACGGGTCCACCTCGAGGACCGTCGCAGGGCATACGCTGGCCGCATTCCTTAGTGCGCGTGTGCCAATGTGCTCGCTCAGAATAGCCAAAACTCTGCCCTGAGGCCCAAAGAGAAGGGGGGGAAGGGACAAGGGGCAAGCATTACGCTGGGCGGATGACCTAATTCTCTTCCGGGCCGGAGGTCTAAATACATGACATTTGCGGGCTGCATCTTGCTGTGTCTCGCACTGTCGCAGCCAGCTTTCAACGGTGCTACATTAGCTCATGGCACTAATTACTGCATAGGCTATACGCGAGCCTCAATTCTACCAAGTGCCGACTTGAACAATGGAAATTTTGGCCAAACTTTCGTCGCGTTAAGTAGTTTGACTGAACTCCGCATCTATGTCTGCCACACACATGATATTGTTCAAGTGCTGGCCGCCAAGATTGAGTAACTAAAGTGCGCTTTTGCATCAACGGCAGCACGCGCAGCACGCGCAGCAGCACAGTAGCACAGTAGTGTTGAATGCGAAGCTGGACCATTGAGCGTTGGCACCAAAACAGCTATGATATCGCAGTGGTCCATGGCCTTTCGGACCGTTTTTGCCGTCGGCCTCGACCAGCGCCCCGTAAAATGTCAGGCCACAAGGAGGATTTGCCCACCCCTCTGCGGCACGCTTGCCAATTGCTGAGGGCTCTTCAAGGAGCGAGTGCAAAACAGCAGCTGTCCCGCCCGCCACGGTGACCCCGAGGTGTACGTATCAACGGGCTACGATGTGAGTGTGACGTGAGCTCAAGAACAGTTCAGCGTCGATCAAGTAGTAGCAGTCCTACCAGCCGAGCGCGCGAGGCCGTTGTGTAGTGACGAACAAGTGGGGGTTAGACGGATCGAAAGAGATGTCAAGACGAATCGACAAGCGTGCATGGAAAATATGGCCACGCGTTCGATAGAAACCGGTTTACGGCAAAAAAGAAAAAGGCCAGCGGCTAACTAGCTGGTAGCTGGCTAGCGATATGATGATTATTCTTCTCTAGTTGCGCCTCTAAGACGTCGCGATGGATATTTCCAAGTCCCCATCAAAAGTCCCATGTCTTCCAAGCATCCAAGCCTCCAAGCATCCAAGCCTCCAAGCCGGCCGCCCCTTGCAACACGAATCTCTCACTGCTCTTGCTTGACTCCTCCTACCCGCACTGGCACCATGCCATGCCTCGTCTCCCCACTCAAGAGAGTTTGGCACTACAAATGTGGGAAGAGCGGAGGAGAGGGGGAAGAAGGGGGGCCGCTCCTCCAACCAGACAGGGTTACCCGGCTCCATATCCCAGCTAGACAGGGCTCTGGGCTATCATATTCTTGGGGAGGGGGCCAGTAAACATTGCTGGAGCGGCTTTACACGCTGCCAGAGTAGCTCTTGGCCAAGAGGGGCAGGGAGTTGATGCGGGCATGGGTTTGGGAAGATGCATGAGGGATGTGGGCATCTCAGCCCGAAAAGCCAGGGCGCAGACATCGGGGTGGCCGGATCTACAGCACCGCACAGCCAGCCACCGCCATTACTTTATTGCCAGATGGTGAAGAAGAGCGAGAGGCCCTGCGAGATGTTGGCGACGTCGCTGAGGCGTGAAGGCGGGCGATGATGCAGTCGGAGACCCGCGCAGTCCATGACCAGGCTGAGCATCCGCTGGCACACACCTCCTCCCTCCCTCCACTACCAGCGACACCCTCCCAAACCACCATCGCAGCTGCGCCGGCCGTGCCAGCGAAGAGCAAGCAACCATGTATTAGATGGCCGTCGTATAGCATTTTCCCTGCCGGCGACTGTCCCGTCACAGATCTCGGCGGCATCTCCTGCGTGACCTTTTGTCGGCGCTAGCCCGGGTTAGTGGCCATTATTAGCTTGGTCGCGGCCATGTCGCAGGCGCCTAGGCTTGTCCAATCAGACCAGCTGTTTCCGGCCAGGCTGCTTGATCTGGGCTCCCACACCTCAGTCTTGGTGGCCTTTTGGCATCCACTGAGGCGCAATTCAGTGTGACTCTTGCCTGGCACAGGGACTGTCGAGTTTTTCGCTTCACTCGTTCTGGTCACTTGGAGGTGTGCCACTGTAGATTGGTGCATGCAGCTAGTGTGTATGTTACCCTGGCATCTCTGATCCTGCATGCGGTGCATACGATTATGCACATCATCGCACACACCCGCTACCATGTCATGCGGGTGCAGGTGTGTGACCCGACAACTAGATCTTCGAGTAACGTCGAGACATCTACAGCCTTGGTCCAGACAAGCAACGGGCCTTTGACCTGCTCGACCAGCGAATCATTCAGCGTCAGGCGCAGCTCTAGCATTGACTCAGCATAAGTGCCATCATTACAATGGTCTACTAGAGATGCAGACGCCGTGATGATAGGGCAGCTTGTTCAAGGACAGTTGCGCCATGACAGCGCCGCCGAGCCCAAAATCAAAATTGCAGGTTGATCAAATACTTTCGTCCGAAGCTGTACCCTGAGATTTCAATTCTATGAATAACAAGATCCACGCCATAAGCGTCTTGGCTTTATGCTGTGATGCACTCGACCAAAGTCTTCTGACTCTGCGCCGGCGAAGCAAAAGATGTGGAAACGGCGGAGGAAAAAAAAACCCCCCACGTCTTGCAAAAAGCCCACGCGAGCCATCTGTCATCCGCATCAACAACCCATACATGTTGACCAAAGTTGCTTGCAGATGAGACTACGCTTTGAGACCACCTGCTACCCACTTGGACCCTTGTAGGGCCAGCGCCGCTTTTCGAGCAAAAGGGACCTGTCTTTTATTCTACAGGAATTGTTCCGATAGAACGCTGGGTTATCCAAATGGAGCGATGGCTCAGATGGAGCGATAGCCACCATGCAACTCTCAGCAAGATGCGCTAACAGCAATACAACAGCGCAATGTCACTTTCAATACAGACAGTTCATACAAAGCAGAGCAAGTTGTCGAATAATACATTAAATCATGTCTAACGCATAGTAGTTGCAGACTGCCACATGGTAGACTAATCAATTAACAAGTACGCACGCACAACCGCATCTTGGTTAGCCAACCCGCGGCGCCTTGGATGCTCTCCCCGGAAGGCATGGACCATGTGCTCGTATGTAAGCACGGCCGAACTGCCAGATTTTCAGCACTTGATAGGAGCGTATAGAAGCAGGATGCAATTTCACACGCCCCCTTGGCTAGGCACAGCTAGCACCGTCTGCCCATCAAGGGCGGGTTGTCATGATGCTATCAACGTACCAGAATCCTCATCTCCAGCCACCTCGAGGCCCAAACTGCCTTTGATCATGACAGCCACCGCCACAGCAAAATTTTTTTATGACGGGCAACCCCATCAAATCGTGTGGAGAGAGGCTGTACGCAGCACCAGGCAGGGGACTCAGCTCCACTGCATCGACCCATCTTCCGACCATAGCCACCCACATTCCAATCCCCGCTGCAAAGTCCCACTGCAAAAGTCCCGCCAGCATATTCACTCGCCAGAACCCTACGTGCGGAACATTACATTGGCGTGCCCAAAACAGCTGGGGCTTGGAGAGAGAACGAGCGACAGAGGGAGAGAGGGTCCCAGGGACACTGGCGCAGAGACTAGTTGTGTATGCATGCTAAGATGATGGGCGCGCGGCGACGGGTCTTCACGACTGCCATCGTTCCAGGGCGTTTTGTGTCATTTGCATCCGTCTCAGTACCAGTTCTATCCGTGCCAATTGGTCCTTCTGCCGAGTACTCCTGGCGGGACGGAGAATACCGTACTCGCTCGGATCAGCTCCTCACTGGTCAATTGTCTCCCATGGCGCGTCTTGAGATCCCGACAATGGCAAAAACCGTGTCACGGCCAAGACGGATCACAACCAACTCTATGCTCAAAGAGCTCTCCTTCATTGATTGAGCCTCCCTACAGGCGAGGCGAGCTGGGTCAATTCAGCGTTGATGCTAGCCGCAAAGACGTCTTCGCCTTGCAGCGCACGGTGGCCCCCCTCCCCAAATGGCCTGGCTGGTATGATTGTCTGGAACTTGCTCTGCTGCATCCTGCTTAGTCCATGACATGATCTGCACCAGCAACCCTGTGTACATCTTTGAGGCCCCATTTTGCCGCAGGTGTTCTGATTCTCCATCTGAGCACTCGCTAGCTGCGGATAGTTGCAAATTGCAAACACATGTGTGGCGCCGCCAAAGCACAGCGGATTCCCGCTCCTTGCAACGGAAATCTCTTGAAGCTGCACGACGACGAATAATAGTAGCACTAAAAACAGCCCGGCACGCCGGGTCTCGCTGGGACCAGCCTCCGCCAGCCGACTCCGCCAGGCCCTCGTACAGCGCTTCCACTTTCAGCCATTCACGGCGACTCCGGTCGCCCCTCCATCCGTGCTCAATGCACACTCTTGTATCCGGCAGCAGTATTCCTGCCTCTCATTGCAACGACCGAGGCTACCTTCTTCACACTATTGCTGCTAGTGCCCGTCAAGTTGGCCCATTTTCACAACCGTTGGCTTAGCAGCTGTTGTTCAATACTGGGATGGAGAAACGGCGATCCCGACGTCCAGTCTTCAATTGACGTACTCGCTTCCTAATCATTTTCAACGCAAAACTTCCGAACTCTTCTCCAGAAAAAACGTCTGTTCCGCAAATTGCAACTACTACTGCTCCTCCTGCAGACCCATCAGTCTGGTTCGATGGGAGGATACGAGCGACCACGTGTGGCTTGTTAGAACTGGAGTCATAATCAATTGGCCACGGTGTAGCCAGTAACCGAACTTTGAGGAGCTGTTCTGCTTTCTGTACGGCCCTGCATGAACCACTGCTGAGTGAGTACATAGCACTGAACACCATACCTCTTCAGGGACGCTCCTTCGGTACCGAAATTTGGGCCATCAAACTACCCTGGCAATTGATTCATTTGCCGACGTCGCTCGGCCGGATTCCGGACAACATGACACTTTGCGTCGTCATTAGCCAACGGACTACACATTTCCCTCCGGCGCTGCGGCAGTCTGCCTGTTGGCCAACTCACCTGAGCTCACAAAACCCCACCAGATTATCATCGTTTTTGTTTAGTATTGTCTTCTGTAGACGGTTTTGCTGTTCGCATATCGGCGCATCCACGTTTTCATACTGTAACACACCTATATTGATATATTATACACTTTTATGATTAACAGTAGTACATATCTCAGCTTCCCCGAACCTAAAGTCGCAAAAAGAGAGCAAACGGGGCATTTTCAGAAACGAGACGAGCCCTGGAGCCTGGAGGTGGCGCACAGCTTGCAAGGACCAGGGCTTATTCAGATATGCAAGGACGGGGATCTGTTCGCAGGGGTGAATGGAGAAGGGACGCTCGGCGCCGCACAATCAGCCCATGGCCCCCGATGCCAACGCTTCTTGTCTGCGTCCCATTAAGTTGGCGTATTTGCGCAAAATCACACTGGTATAAACGGGGCAGACACGTCTTCGAGTTGTCTAATGAGCAAGCGACGGAACCAAGTCTCCATCTGCGGAGATGCCAACACTTTCACACACGCCCCTCAGGGCCGTAACTACGTGGCAGCCACGCCAGTGTCCCACACTGAGCACGGTCAGGGATTTGGTTATGGTAATGCTGTTTCCTTGTTTTTGCGTCGTTTTCATCAAGCCTCTTTCGAACTCCCGCTGGATCCTGCTTTTGTGATGAAACAATTTCATATTGGTGGCTTGCCTAAAAGTGCCTGCTCCGAGATAAGTGGCTCAATGTGCATGCTTCCAATCGCGAAACAATACTATTCCAGGTCAAGTTAAAGCATCCGTCAGGTCTGCGTGTCATACAATGCAATAATACTGGTCGGGCTGAAAGTAAACAAACGGCGTGGATCTGGACCGCATTGCGTACGCACTTTTCTTTTCGCGTTTCCACTCGTCCAACTCAGAGCAACACAACATGTGCTTTTTCCGATCGACATTTTCCCGTCAATTGTGATATCCTCTGGGCATCTCGCAATTCGCGAGCTTCACTGACCGCCAAGATAGAACCAAGGCTCCTCGGACGTTTCGTACGGCCGGCCGGGTACCGCCATGGGAACGGGAACTGTTCCCGAGAACATGCTAAAATCGTTGCCGCTGGTAGTATCTCCCTTTACTGGTACAATTACACCACACTCCCAGTTTCGGCAGCTCATCTTGGCACTTCCAGTACCTCTCTCTTTGACTACGCGACCCCTGTTGCGCTCCCACCGTTAGCATTTGCCAATTGCACGGCATTTGTTCCAATTGTCATTTCCCAGCTCAACTACTTACCATGCGCTCTCTGAGAGATTAGCACTACCAATGTAAGCCCATCCCGTGGACTTTTGACCAATCAATCCGGCTCCTTCTGGGCTACGTACGAAGATAATCTTGCTGTGCATCAGAAGTCCTTCCCTGTTGTTGACGCAGTCTCGGACGAGCTCCCTCGGAAAAGTCGGCGCTCTCCACCATTTTGCCTGTATGCAAATGGTTCCAGCAGACTGAGAAAGTTAGCAATTCTCGCGACTGGTGAGCAATTCGCTGCTTGTTCCGTCATTTGGAGTGACTTACCTGCCGTCCGCCTTTGCTCTTGGCCACCGTCTGATTGGCTGGAAAGAATATGCGAAATCGATTGCGTAGCACGTCCGCCGGCCGCGTAGCTTTGTTGTTAGGCTTCCGATTGACGCGAGCGTTGTACTCTCGCATACCATCGTCTCCTGCCAGTTCCAAGTCAGCCAGGGAGAAGAGCCGAGTGAGCGAGTAAACAGGGTGGGAGGGGCTCACCTTGGCAGGCGTTGTATATCGCATTGACAAGGTCGTAATTTACGGCACCTAGCGACGCACACTAAGTGACCAGTTAGACTTGAGAATGCGCAGTCACTACGTGTCGGTAGGCTACTGACCGCCAAGTCGACTTCAACGGGTGTGTCTGTAGCCAGGCCGAGGCCCCTTACAGTCGCTCCTAAGCCACAATAACCTGCAGATATTGGGAAAAAGAAAATTGTAGTCAGCACACACTTCATGCTCGCAAACCGGCGGGCGGGCAAGCACCACTCACCTACGCGAAGGAGGGCCTCCCCTGTGTGGCCGCCGGGTCTAGACTGCGTGAGCAGAGCAGATAAAAAGGAAACACAAACGGGTCGTTACGAACATGGAGTAGACAAAGCCGAGATCTTTTGTCGCAGTAAAATCGTAATTTGCGAGACTTCTCACCATAGTGTCATCCACACCTGATGCTCTGAGGAAACTGACCACATTCTCCCCAAAGGCCGTCATTCCGCGGCCATCAGTGGCTTCCAGGCGAGGCAAGTCAATGAGAAATACCATCTGTAATCAAAAAATCTCGTTAGTTGACGTTTGGAAACCAAGAATACAGCCTGGTCAAATGCAGGGGCACTGACATTCTCCATCACACCAGTTTCGCCCCAGTCATAAGATACCAAGTTCCCTGTTGGTATCACTAATCTCAGATAGTTGGGGTATTTCAGCAGCTGCAGCTTAGAATGCATGGATCCCGGGCCGTGCATTGGCGGGAAGCAAAACTTAATATTGTTCGGCACGTTGTCCCTCATCGCTTGTTTCTGCGATCGCGTTGAGTCAGCTACTGTTATTATCGCAGCCATGTCTGACAAGCAGCGGCAGGGGAGAAATTTACCTGTTCTTCACTTGCAGCAAAAGCGAGCAGCAAGACTCGAGTTTTGCTGACGTTGATCTTGGACAACAGCCACTCTTCGTCCCACTGGAAAGAAGACAGCAGCGCCAGCTGAAGCTCATCTTTTTGAAAAACCTCCTCAATAGTAATATCATCGGATGTTTTGGGATACCCTCTGGTCCATGTGCGCCGTATGATGCCTTGGGTATATCGCGCTTGCGATTCTCCCGGTCCACTCCGTTGTGCTGCAGGCCGCTTCACCTGAGGTTCTCCAATGCTCGGCTCGTTAGAGTTTCGGCGCCGCTTCCCAAGTCGATTCAATCGTGCTTCCTCCATCTCCTTCCGATTCAGAGCAATACTGCCGAATGTAACCTGATCGCCCAGCGCGGAGGTTTGAGTGTTCTTAGTTGCATCGATTGCTTTCGGCTTGTCGTCGAAGGCGGTTTGGTCTTGCAGTGAGAGCGCGATAGCGCGGCGCAGGTCCTCATCCTCGTCGGAATCGCTGTCCAGTATAATGACCTCTCTTTCTGTCATTTTGAGTAGTTGGGGCAAAGAGCGTGATAGACGACCCCGAGAAGAACAGAATATCGATAAATGTGAGCCGTGACTGATCAAGGGCTGGTGAACCGCGACGACGCGTCTCCACGTGATATTTGGACCGCAGCAAATACTGCATCGGAAAAATCGTCCTTCCCTATATTTTCCAAATCGCATAAACCGGTAGCTGTATTTTTGTGCTCTGCAGGTGGTTTTATTTCAGCGCCCCGTCGTGGAGGATGAAGTGAATGCGAAGTAGCAGTCACTTAGTTTCAGGCGCGCCCGAGTCCAGTTGTGGATTCGGCTTCGGATATCGTCTCACAGCGTCGCTCCCGCGTATAGAGTACAAATTACTGGACAAAACTCCATTTGATAACTTGTAAAAAATCAATTTAGCCCGCATGTCATCTTCCGTATGGCACATCATCCGTCCTGTTCTGTTTCGGCCGCATCAGTCGCATACTTCGTGCAACTGCGACTACATATCCATATTCACCTACATTCATTTCGTGTCCAGCCTCTATTTTTCAAAATAGAGGCTCTTGTTGCCAGTATGAAAATAATTTCAATTCCTTCGCTCTTCCTTCCAATATTTCGCCCATCACGCTGCCACGTACTGGACTATTCCAGCACGGTAGCGTTGGGCGTGGCCGTTTCCATGACGTCTCCATCTGGCGATCGGCAGTTCCCATGATCGGTCTACGCATCGGCGTATCAACATAACACCCTAGCACCGTCACAGCCGCTCCTACAAACAAAACTTCGTCCATTCAACCACTATGGAAATGCCTCAATTTACCGGAAAACGGCAGCATGTCGCCATTATCGGTGGAGGCGCCGCAGGCATGGTGAGTTTTTGCCGGTATCGTCGCCCATCTGCAGGGCCAGGGCTAATTGGACCCAATGCAAGGCATGTGCCGCCTCGCTGGCCAAGCACCCCAACAAATTCAAAGTCACATTGATTGAGAAAGAATATGTTGTTGGCGGTCAAGCGACGTCCATTCCTCTCGATGCTCAACAACACGGTGCCTCGTGGATGAACAATGGAGTCCAGGGAGGCTCAGCCGTATGTTATATGCACCAATTCCACTACACCTTACTCACCTATATACAGATTTTCAAACACACCTTCAATTTCTTCCGCCAGTATGATCATCCTCCGCAAGAGGTCCAGTTGCAAGTTTCCTTTGGCAAAGGGAAAGATGGGTTTTGGACAAATTGCTTCCCAAGTTGCCTCGTAAAGCAATTTAGCTCCGATATCAAACGGTTTGGGACCTTTTTAAAAGTTATCAAATGGAGTTTACCAGTTTTGGGTATAGTCCCCATCTCTGTGATGCTCAGGGTCTTTCTTTTTAAGAAAGATTTTGGCGACAAGATGGTATACCCTCTCATTGCCTTGTTTCTCGGCACTGGTAATCAAACCGCCTCAGTCCCTTCAGGAATTGTGGAAAGGCTGTTTAATGATCCCAACATGAAGCTGTGGGACTATGATTCGGAGACATTGCTGCCAAATCTCCCCACCATGTACACATTCGACAAACTACATGACTTCTATGTAGCGTGGCGAGAAGATTTAACAAGCAAGGGTGTCACATTCGCCTTGGAGACCGAAGTACAAGAAACTTTATCCCGATCCAAGAACAATGTTGTCCTGAGGCTGGGCGATACTCGCTCCAAGCAGAACAGGGAGGAAAGCTTTGACAAAGTCGTCTTTTGCACACTCGCAGACGAAACGCTTCGGATTCTGGGCAAGACTGCAACTTGGCGTGAAAAATTCGTTCTAGGAGGCGCGTCCTTTTATGATGACATTACCGTCACACATACAGACAGCTCCTACTTCAACGAGCACTATGAAACGCATTTCAAATCGGAGCTTTGCGCCGAGCCGACCTCTGACGCACAGAGGAAGCAAATTGCTTTTTCAAACCCCCCTAGCTCAAGTTCTGATGTCGGATTTCGCCCCATGTATTATACTTACACGTATGATAGCAACCCCAAGCTGATTGAAATGTCATTCAACTGCAGCAACTACCAGCATCAATTTCGTCAAAGCAACCCCCCCACCGGAGAAAGTACAACAAAACCTGTGTACCAAACAATTTTCTTGAACAAGAAACAAAGGAAGCTTTGGACTGTTGACAAGATCGACGAGAGCCAAATTATCAAGAAAAACTGGTGGCATCAGCTTGGTCATCGCTGGATTCACTATCTGCGAGTTGTCCCAAACATGATGTGGATACAGGACAGAAACAGTACTTATTTTGCTGGATCATGGACATTAGTCGTAAGTTCCCTCTGCATCCTTGGAAATTTCACCATCTAATGCGTGAAAACTAGAACATGCACGAAGTAGCTTGCGTGAGCGGTATTGCCGCGGCGTATCATATGGGGGCTGATTATACCCAATTTGATGATTTTGCTACTGACTTTTTCTCAAAGTACTTACTACTTTCACACGGTATGATATTTTCACGACAGGAAAAGAAAAGGCGCAAGGAGGGACACGGCTCAGAATAGAAACATACGAAGGATGCTAGATTGTGCACAATTCCCATACATCATTAGTAATTCGAGCGCGCATCTTCTGTGGAGAACTTGGCTTGTCTAAATCATTACTATCATGCTACTGTATGTGCTACATCCTCATTTATCCTATGTCTCGCACACCAGGCGCCGCAAATTGCAAAACCCAGGTAAAGGTTGGCCTAAGACAGGCTCAATAATTGTTCAAATGAACACTTGTACCAGCAAGACAGGGAGTACCTCGAAAAAAAGAAAGGATATATAAAACCCAAGACCAAAGAACATGATATCCTCTTGAAATAAAATGCAAATAAGGACGACTCCGATTCTGGCCCGCAGCAGTTGGAAAGCAGATGTTAATAACAAAAACAGGGCTCAGAAAGATGCAGGATTTCCATCAAACAATGAGTATGTAAGCAACTGATGCGTCTCATGATACAGAAGCGAACGAAAGCCAGATGAATTAGAAGCAGTTGCAAGAAGGCGAGGTTAAACTCGCCTGGAGAGCCCGATGGATAATAACGTGAGAAAAACCAGTGTATATCTGCAGCGGAAAGAGTGCCAGTACGTGTTGTATAACATAGGAGCGGATATCCTTAGGAAGAAGAGTCCAGCTTCAAGATACGGCGAAGATCATTCTCCATTGCTTGGATGTTGTTGCCACTGCCATAGCCGGTAGCAGCGTTAGCCTGTCCAGCAGGCTGGTTAAAAGGGGAAGCAGCAGGCTGAGCGGAAGTCGCTGGAGAGAGAGGAGATTTGGCGGCTTGCTGACCTCCGCCGAACAGAAATTTCTTCAGTGCCGCAGTGGCGTCATCGGTGGACGATGTGCCTGTCGCGCCAGTATTCGGAGAAGGCATCGGAGGAGCATCACCCCGCGAGGCACGCGCGGCGCGAATGCGCTCGTGATAAGGCGTCGAGAACGCAGGTCCAATTTCGTGGCTCGGAGTTCCATCTAGCTCAGCTCTGTCGATGCCACCTGCCTGTGCCTGATACCGCATGCTTGCAGGGACAGTCTGTGGAACATTTATCTGAGGCGAGCTCTCAGGACGACTACCGAACATGGAGGGTGAGCCTTGCCCATCGCGGCGAGGTGAGCCAAATTGTCTCTCTTGTTCCTGCCTATGGGCACGGAACATAAAATCCAACGGTGACTCCGTGGCTCGGGGCGCAGAGGTTGAGTAAGGCATTGGTGCTTCGTTGTCTGTGGTTGGCGGCGAGTATCGAGCGTCGCTGGAATGACGGGCGTTGCTGACTGGCGATTCGCTAGAAGACTTGGAGAGGAAGCTTGGGATGGGAAGCGCTGATGGGGCGGGAGACGCATGAAAAGTTGCTCCAGCGAAGGCTGCCGCAGGAATGCCGGACTTCATAGAAGCCCTTCGCGCGGTCGGCGTGCCTCTTTCCGCCGGCGCATCAGGCGAGACGTGTGTTGCGCCCTTGCCTTTTCCACCTCTGTTCTTGTTTCTCTGCTTCGAATTTGCTTGGTTCGATGATTGGCTCCCCGGTGCCGGCGATCCAGAGAGCGCCTTGTTTGGAGTATGCGGTGTTCTGTGGTAGTGACCAGATTCGAAAGATCCGACATCGTTCTCTGAGGCGTAGGCTTTTTGAGCTCTGCCATTGTGCCTTTGCCGATGACGAGCAGGTGTTGTTCTCGGTTGGGGGGCTGCGTCGCTCATGGCAAGCTGTTACGTCTTTGAGGATGCGATGGAAGAGAAGGCTAGGACCAGTGGTTGCGACGCGATTTTGTTTTGCGTTGGCGATCAAGGCTTGACTATTGAATTGTGGCGGCTGTCGTTCTTTACGTGAATGAAGCTTGGACGGCGAAAAATTAATTGACTGTGAAAGAAAAGGCGGTTGTCATGACTGAGAGAAAGTGAAGAGAGAAAGAGGCTGGCACCTTCGCAGGGCAAACAGACTCCATTAGCAGCTGGCGATGTGACGCAGATCAAGGGTGGCGGGTTGCCCCGGTACATACATATCAGTCACCTATCGATAGTGGGTACTCAGTACTTTGCGTTTGCGGAGCCACGGGAAGTGCGTATTGGTAGAAGTTACCTGGTCAGTGAAAGAACCCCGCAGGCTCCAGGCAGCCCGCCAGCGACCGACCAGGCATTCTCTCGAGCTGCCTGCGCGCGCCAGCGAAACTGCTTGCTTGCCTCTTATCGGAGCAACACCATCTCGCATCTCGTGGCCACGCAAATCAATCTTTCAACGCCACCACAGCCACCGTCTGACTCCCATACTCGAAAGCACAATATTTTCTCATAGTAAGTATATTGAGAACATACCAAATGCAGAGTCATTATGCAGCAGAGCTGCATTTCTCCATCAAGGTGCTGGTGCGATGCGGGTTTGCCTTTTATTCCATTTGGCAGTATCCCCGTTAAAGCGGAGCTCGGGCGGCTTGACACCGTCTCATTTGTAATTCCTATCGCATCTTGTTACTGACGTGATATCTTAGGCATCTTACCTTTCATCATCGCACGAAACACGATCGATTAAACTGCACGAGCGCACAACAAACGATCATGGCGGACGTCGAGATGAGCGATGCACCTAAGGGAGCTGATGCTGCCAACGGCAAGGGAGCCGAAAAGAAGAAGTTTGAGGTTAAAAAGGTTTGCTAATTCATGGTCCCACGACTTCAGGAGCAATGTACTGACTGGTGCAGTGGAATGCCGTCGCACTCTGGGCTTGGGATATTGTCGTTGACAACTGTGCCATTTGCCGAAACCACATCATGGATCTTTGTATGTTTGGCACCATAATGTACTATTATCGCAAGCGTTTTACTAATCATGCTGCCACAGGTATCGAGTGCCAAGCGAACCAGGCGTCCGCCACGAGCGAGGAGTGTACTGTAGCCTGGGGTATTTGCAACGTGAGTTATGACCGAACACGGAGTCGCCTTTCCCTTTGTCGAAGAAATTTGCTAACAGGATTGGAACAGCATGCCTTCCATTTCCACTGCATTTCGCGATGGCTCAAGGCCAGATCAGTATGTCCGTTGGACAACAGAGACTGGGAATTCCAAAAATACGGCCGATAGACGAAGTTGCCACATCATAGAGAGATCATGCAAGCATTTAGCCAAGCGGATAAACTTGTAACGAAAAAAAGGTCATGAAATTAGGTATTGGTTGCTAGTTTGTATTTATTGGATGGTGGCCGTTTAGCACCCAGTCATTTCGCAGTTCGCACTACAGTGTCATTTGACCATATGCGTTTTTCATGCCAGCTCCCGCCGGTAACCACTTGACGGGATTCTTTTTGTAGAATGGCCATGGAGGCACAGTAATGAGAAATGTGAGGGCCGTGCCGCCGAGGGCAATATAGACTGCCTTTTGGATATCTTGGAGTGTGTAGCCGACGTTGAATGCAATCAACTAGACAATGCTACGTTAGCCAACCGGTAGCGTGGTCCTTGTCGCGCAAAGATACTTACCGCAGAGACGGACAAGAGCAGCGTAGCCAGAAATTCCACACGTCTCTGGCCGTTGAAATCCTGACAGCTAGGTTAGCAACCGCTATTTGACCATTCAGACTCGCGCGTCTGCAAAGGGGTTGGCGCCGTACTATTTGCCCATCGACAACGTCGCGGACTTGGTCAAGTATTTGATCGGCCATTGGTCTTGTATCAATGCGCAATCGGTATCGGGAATGTCGATGGCAAGCTCGTAGGTGGTCAGGCACGGCGACGTTTGCGATTGTTGTAGCTGGCCAAAGGACAAGTATGGGTTGGGCTACTGCATCTGCGTTAGCGCGACTCGGTGGCTAGCGCACAGGCCAGGTGACCCTCGATGGATTAGCTCGGCGAATGGTGGCGGCACGCTTACGGTATTTGCTGCGTTGAAATATGCGCAACATTAATGGGGCTCTCTGTCCATGCCTACGAATTTTCCTTCCGTCAAAGATCCTGCATCAGGTCTCACCTCACTTCGACAAACCCACTGCGTCAATCTTACCCTGCGTCTGAGCAGTAATATCGTTTCCCGCCGCGGCTATCGATTTTTGAGTCCTCCCGCATCTATCGGCACCGCCGACTCTCGACCGCCGCTCTTGTCGACCTGCTTCCCCAAAGCAAAAAAAAAGTTTTGCTGTCGCCTGCATCAGATGAGGTGACTCGCAGTAGCTCGGTCAAACCCCGCCCTACTGCCACATCAGAATCCGAGAAAATTCTCGAAACCCTCTCAAGTCATCAAGTTGGCTCAACTCGCCCTTTCCCCGTCATCAGTCCTCCTCGGTCCAGGCTGCTGGATCTATAGCGGAGTCAACAAGCGACCGCCATAACTGGGCCGACCTCCATCGACTTGTAGCTATACAGCGCATCATCAACTACTCTTTCTTCTGCGTATACAAAGCGCGACTGTCTTGCTCGCGACGAGTTACGAGTTTTGAACGTCGCTTATACTCGGCGCGGTAACCCGCGCTGGGCGCTACCAGTAGTCTTGCTGACACTACTTCCACGTCAATTTGCTTCGCAAAGTATGTTCCTCCTCTGCTGAGTGAATATAGGAGCAGTTGGACGCACGATATCGCATTTCGTCCATTCTATTCATCTGCGGAATCCGATTTCCAAGTATCGCATTCCAAAATGTCCGACCACGACGGCAGTTCTCCCAACACGGGCTTTCAGGCGCCTGTGCCTGAACTCGATGATCACCGCAGCCACTCTGCCTCTGCGCCGAGAATGGAGCGGCCTCGTCGAGGTACATTCGATAGCCTCTACGGATCTCGACAGATTGAACAGGAACCGGACACGCCCGCCATCTTCGTTCGCGACTTCGAAGAAGCTGTCATTGATGAAGAGGGGGCCGATCTAATGGCTGGAAATCGCCATGGACGGCGACTCACGGCTGATTCCAGTGAAAGCCGATCTCTTTCACCACCAAACTCTGTCAAGGCTTTTGCTCAGGCCAGACGAAGGGAGCGAGAGATGTCCTTCTCGGAACCAAAGGGAGATTATGAAGAGATGCTTGGACGAGCTCTTTCCATATCTAGCCGCCGCAGCCACCGCAGCAGATCTCGAACTGCAGAAGCCGATGTCGTGAGCCTTGGAACCAATAACACTGTTGAGGAAAGCGTTTGTGTGGCAGAAAATGGGCATCATCGCCAACACCAGCTTCGAATCGACTTTGAATACCTTGAGGAGTTCATCGAATCGGAGCGGGTTGCCCAGGCAGCTAACCGCAAGGCATCTGTCGTATCTGCATTTAATGACCTACGCAATGAATCTTCTGCGCGGCAAAAAGTTCAGCTTGCCACATCCGATGGCGATATCATTGATATGCCATCCGACGCATCCTCATCGGTTCAGGAAAAGCCAGTCAGCGACCCTGTGCCCGTGCCGAAAGGCTCCCAGTATGCTTTTGATAACAACCGTTTCAGCTTCTTCTCATCAGCATGGGAATCCACCATTCACGCTGCTGAATTTGGAGATCTTGTCCTACCGGGTGAGGATATTCGTGGCTTGTTCGAGCTTCCCAAGGACGAGAGTGATGGTGTTTGGTGGCTCAACATCAACCGTGCGACGAAGGAGGAAGTCTTGAGCATCTGTAAGGCTTTTGGAGTGCATCCGCTCACCATTGAGGATATTATCACCCAAGAAGCACGAGAGAAGATTGAACTTTTCCCATCCTACTACTTTGCCTGTTTCCGATCTTTCAACATGGTCGAAGAGCAGGACGGGATCGAGTATGAGCCGTTCAACATTTACACCTTAGTTTTCCGTGAGGGTACTCTCAGCTTCAGTTTTGCGCCAAACTCGCATGCATCGCATGTGCGACGACGCATCACTGCGCTCAAGGACTACGTAGCCCTCAGCAGCGACTGGATCTGCTACGCATTGATGTAAGCCTGAGTTGGGTTCCTGGACACTGTTTCATCACGCTAACCATGATCGTAATAGTGACGACATTGTCGATTGTTTTGCTCCCGTTATCAACCAGATTGAGACTGAAGCTGATGCTATTGAAGATGAAGTATTCGTCATGAGACAGGATGACTCCAACTCATTCCTTCGCTCAATTGGACGCGTTCGCAAGAACTGCATGGCCTTGCTGCGCCTGCTCGGTGGCAAAGCTGATGTCCTGCGCGGTTTCACTAAGCGCTGCAACGAAAACTACCAGGTGACGCCACACATGGACATTGGCATGTATCTTGGCGATATTCAGGACCACGTTGTGACGATGGCAAACAATTTGGGTCATTGCGAGAAGTTGCTCTCACGCGCGCACAGTAACTACCTTGCCACCCTGTCTATCAACAGCATCTCTCAAGGCACAGACACCAATCGGGTTCTGAGCAAGATCACATTCCTTGCCTCCGTTCTTGTGCCGCTCAACTTGGTGAGCGGCATGTTCGGTATGAACGTGAGGGTCCCTTTCCAGGGTGACAATCTCGACTCTCTGGCTCCTTTCTTTGGCATTCTCAGCTTCATGATTGTTCTTTGTTCGCTTATTCTGGGCTGGGCTCGATGGAAGCGATACATCTAGTTATTTACTTGGTGTTTCTATTTTTTTCCGTTTGATGCCTTTGCATGTCGCACACAAGCATAGCTGTTTCTCGTTGTTTAATTTTGTATCTCGGGTATATGGGACATTCGAATAAAAGTATTTATAGATCTATAGAGTATAGCATGTTACTTATCTGCGCCATCTTCTACAGTTCAAACGTAGTCCGAGTGTAAAGGCTGCCAGCTCGTTGTGGGTCCGTACGTGAGAGCTCATTCGCTGTCTCCAGTTATCTCCCTGAGGCGACTGGTACGAAAAACTTGAGCGCGCAGACTACTCAGGCATTTGACATTCTACGAATTTCCTTCCTACTCAATCCCTATCCCTACAAGCCGAAACGGCCTCATTCACACCCAGACCAATCATCCGTTACCATAATCAAAATGGAGAGCTTCTCGAGCGCGTCCCTTTCCAACCTCAACGACGCCGACAAGGCTGAACTCCAGAAGTTTCTGGCAAACGAGCAGCAGCGTTCTACGATCCAGGCGGGTACGTTGTTGTAATGCCACGAAGGCCAATCCTTTATCCGGATCGCAACAATAAATGCTGACAGTTTTGCTCTTCCTTTAGAGACACACAAGCTTACCCAGACTTGCTGGAAGAAGTGCGTCACCGGCAACATCAAGAACTCGAAGCTTGACAGCTCCGAGGAGACTTGTCTCGCCAACTGCGTCGAGCGATTCCTGGACCTCAACTCCCTCACTATGAAGCACCTCAACAACATGCGCTCGTAAGCCAGCGATGAAAGAGAATAATGAGCCAGCAGATTGGGTTGAGGTTGCGCGCCTGGTGCACACTACTAGCGGCGGTGGGATACCATCGAGAGGACGAAACAAAACTCGCATATATTGTACAATAGGATATGAAAACTAGCATTGGATTGGGAATGTATCAACAATTAGACTAGATTCTGAGTGCTGGATTCTTAAAGCACTGAATACATGACTTCAGACAGTTTCACAGAACAACTGAAAGGAGACGCCGCGATTGAGTAAGACAGGAACTGGCTTGTTTTTTTTTTGGATATCATCATTTGAACCGTAGCTATAGACAAAGCTCTTTATGCGCCTATTTTTCCGGATGCCCCATGCATGCATTCAAGACCAGACCAAAATCGTAAACAAAACCCTTTTTATTCCACCGACGTCATCACAGGTCGCTTAGACGAGGGAGAGCTTGTTGGCGGCAATGTCGAGAGCGTCGACATCGGGGGTAAGACGGGCGTAAGCCTTCTTGGTACCGTCAGGGCTATCGTGCTTGTTAGTAAATTTGTCATGTTCTCGCGGGGCTTCGATGTTGAGCATGGCGCTCGCGGACTCGCCAACGTACCGGATCAGGGTGTTGATCTTGACGGTGTCAATGTCGTAGAGCTTCTTGAGGGCGCCCTTGATCTGAGCCTTGTTGGCCTTGATGTCGACGATGAAGACGAGAGTGTTGTTCTCCTCCATCTTCTTCATGGCGCTCTCAGTGTTGAGAGGGTGGATGACAATCTTGTGCTCGTCGAGGCGAGGCAGGTGAGGGATCGACTTGCGGGGGAACTTAGGGTTGCGGGCCAGAGACAGAGTCTTGGGCTGGTGGAAGGTGGTGCTCAGGCGGATCTTGCGCTGCTTCTGGGAGTGAGTACCCTTGAGAGCGGCCTTGGCGGCGGCGTTGGCCTGCTTGGAGCCCTTGGGGGCAGCTACATGATTTCAAAAAACGCATCAGCAATCGCTCTTTTTCAGAACTCGCAAAGTCTGCTACTGCAATGATGCGGAGGCGGGAGACACGACGACAAAGGTCAACCAGATGACAGCAGCCCTGTTCCTCATCGGTCTAGTGCGTGCGGTTGACCAACGTCGACTGTATTCTTCCCTCTCGGTTCGATATGATATCGGTTCGCCAAAATCTGGTAGAATTTCTTCTTCCTTTTTTTGTTCGCTTCGCAGATTGTTTCGCAAGACCTTTGCAGATTATTTCATCCCGTACCTTTCTTGTTACCGGCAGCCATTGTGTGTGATTTGCAGCGGAAGTTTGCTGTTGTGGTTAGTTGAACGTCGTGGGTTGGAGAGAAAAGAGGACCTACAAGAAATTTGTTCGATGTGGGTGAATTTTCCTTAGGGTTGGAGTGTGTGAGGGCAATACTGCGCTGCTATTGGTCAGAGAGGTCCGGCAAATTTTATCACGTGACAAACTTTTGGTACTTTGTGTTGGGTGTGCATTACGCTACAAACCATGTACCCACTATCGCAGCTGAGCCTAGCCGTGCAGCCATATTGAAAAGTTCTGACTTACACGCCTCAGTGATGAAGTTGGATTCACTTCATTTTCGGCTATCCTCTCTCATTAAAATGGCGAATTCCTGAGAACTAAGAGCTGGCAAACCTCTAAAACGTTCCAAACCTATCGGAACAGCCATTTCAACGCTCTTTTGGAGGGTATGCATTTCGCCTTTGTTGACAGAACAATCTTGACAGCAAATACTAACTTGCTCTCTTTTCTAGCGAGATCTTTGTCTTACAGTAGAAGGATTCATTTTTGTCCATCTGCGGATATGGTTGCCAAGAAGAAGGCTCTAAAGAGCCTGAAGGCTGGCCGCCCGCCACTCACTCGTTCTGCTGGCACAATGTCCCGAAAGGCGAGCCGAACACTCATCAACAAGCACCATCAGCTTGATAAACAAAGACGTCGGGCTGCTTCGAAAGGTGACAGGGCTGCAGAAGAAGCTCTCTCCGCGGAAATCGAGAGCCTGGGTGGCATTTCGCTATATCAGCAGGCTAGTCTGCAGGGGCAGAGCACAGAGCGTGGCGGAGACACATCTAGGCTGTTGCTTGAATGGCTTCCGGTGAAGGAGTTGAAAGGTGCCTGTCACAAGCTGCGGTTGCTGGAGGTTGGCGCGCTGAGCACGAAAAACGCCTGCTCTCTGAGTGGCCTGTTCGAGTCGGTGCATATCGATCTCAACAGCCAAGAGCCCGGGATCCTGCAGCAAGACTTCATGGACAGACCGCTACCAAAGGATGACACGGATCGCTTCGACGTGCTGTCGCTGAGTTTGGTGCTGAATTTTGTGCCTGACGCGGCGCTCAGGGGTGAAATGCTGAAGCGTACCCTGGAGTTCCTGCGAAGTACCCACGCCGACACTCAGGCCGGAAACGAGCATTTGTTTCCATGTCTTTTTATGGTTCTGCCGCGGAGCTGTCTGGATAACTCACGGTATTGTACCGAGGCGAAATTCGACTCAATCATGAAGATGCTGGGATACTCAAAGTTGCGGAGGAAGATGACGCAGAAGCTCGCATATAGCCTATGGAGGAAGGTCGACGAAGCAAACATCACCACCGTCTCAAAGAAGGAAATCAATCCTGGGCGGACCCGAAATAACTTTGTCATAACACTAAAGCGCTAGTTCATTTCAGATCAGATCAGATACCCTATTAAGTTATTTATTGGCTCTCTACATGTTTTTGTCTATGATGCAATTCATTATTCTACCGAGTGCCACGTCTGCACGCATTCCTTTGTCACAGTTCACAGCATTATCTAGCAGCTGCATCGTTTTTGTTTATTTACCGAGCATCGACTAAGCTGCAAAAGAAGACAAAGCCGAGCCGGTCAGCGGGTGGTCTGCTGGCAGAGGCGCGTTTCCTGCTCGGACAACAGGGTAACTCTGCATGCCGGCGGCCCGTGCAGCATCAACTTCCTTGATGTTGTCACTCAAGAAGAGCCAGCGGCCGGGCTTCGTCTCTGGCGCGGTGGAAATAATCTTTGTGTAGCTCTCGGCCTCGGTCTTGGGTCCGGCGTTGACAGTGTCGAACCAATCTGAAATGAAGGGCATCATATCAGACGGGTCGGCAGTGGTGTGCCCAAAGAGAAGCTTCTGCGCAGGGACCGAGCCGGAAGAGTAGATCATGACCTTCTTGCCAGCAGAGTGGGCGGACTTGATGAAAGCAGGGACATCGTCAAACAGAGGAGCCTTGAGCACCCCCGTCTCATAGCCGTGTCGCCACAGGTGACCCTGAAGGGATTTAAGGTAGGGAGCCTTTACATCACGCTCGACCAGATCCTGAACATGGGCCTCCAGCGCTGGACGGTCGTTGCGATACTCTTCCGGAAAGGCCTCACGGTACGACGCAAAGGCTGGGCTATCCCACTGCTCGTCTAAGACTTTTGGGAGTGCCTGCAGGGCATACGGGAACTAGCAAAGCGTCGCGCCGGTCAGCCTTGCGTTCCTTTCACCAGGGCCATGTTTGGCCAGCCACCTGGGGTCTGGCCCGGGCAGGCAAGCGGCGCACTGAGAGAGAACTCACCAAGACATCCTTGACAAATGATATGGGACACACGGTGCCCTCTGTCAACGAACTGGTATTAGCACGGTTGAAAAAACTTCTCAGACAGGCATACAGTGGTTGCAGCAAGAATGCAGCCTCAAAAGAACGGTGGACGGCCAAGGAGCGGGACGGGATGATACGTGGCAAAGCCTCAGCGTCGGCGTATCATACCATTGCGGGCAAGGAAAAAAAAAAGTCAACCATGCAAAACATGAAAGTAACCATACCGATATCAAGGAGCAGCACATCGGCGTCGGCTAGCATGGCTGGGGGTCCGTAGCGGCAAATGGGCAGGAATGCTGACAGGGAAAAGATGCAACGGAGCGGTGTGTAGTGCGCGCCGGCCGGCTTCTACAGTCCGGGAATATCGTGGCTGAACGGGCGAAGGAGCAGACCGCAGTCGAACAAAATCTCGAGAGCAGAAATCTTTGAATGACTTGCGCATTCAGCAATTTGGTCTTGGTTTCCCGAGCTGGGTTCCGCTCTAATCGTGAGCGTTCCTTGCAGTCCCGCGGCCCGTTTGATGCTGAACCCAGTCGAGAAGCGGGTTGGGCTGTCGTCGCTCCCTTGCCAATTCGTGGATCCTGATGCAGATGAGGACCAGAATTCGGCGGCCCACGAACCTATTAGGTCTAGAGACGAGAAGCTGGCTGCAGATGCGTGCAGTAGTGCCGGTGCAGGGGGGTAGTTTCTCGAGGCGGTCAGCGAGAGCGCGTCGCGAAACGACGGCGCAGATGCTGGAGATTTTTTTTTCCCTTCTGGCCCGGCCACTCCACATGCTGAGCGTTTACAGTGGACGCTATTGAAGCGCTGGTCCAGCATGGCTGGGAAGCGGGAAGAGCATGGTCAGACTGCCACATCATGCAGGCTTGTTGTTATTATTGTTGTATGCAATTTTGATTATTTCCTTGGGTGGCTGTCCAATCTATCGCCCTGCATGAAATTGAACGGCGGTGTAGAAGTAGAGCGTATGGCTGCCCGATTCTGAAGCTGGCGATGCAGGTCTCGCTTGTGGGTTTCTATCGCATGTCACATTTGCCCATTTTGATACTTTCTGGGCTGCAGGCAGGGGTCTCTGGGCGGCGCCGTTTAGGTACGAACCAAGAGAGAACCGGCCCTGCACCAGCAGTGGCTGACACGGCCCAACCAAGGAGGTGGCTGGCGAGGCGTCTCGAAGCCATGCACAGTGCGGGATGCCCTGCAGCAAAGGTCTCGCGGTGGTTCAAAACAAACAGGAGCAGAATATTTAATAATAATAAAAACTTGAGTCGGTCGTCGACCACGTAGCTCTGCATGCATGGTCCGCTGAGCCTGTGCAGGCTGCCCATGACATCAATTCTCCGAGTATTCGCATTACTGCTGACCTGTTGCATCTCGCATGGCTAAACACAGCATGGTTGGGGTCCAAAGGAAGCGGATGGAAGCGAAGCATCGAGAATCATTCCAGTCATGAGTAATTACCTCATGGTAGACGGAGGCCAGAATGGCCTCATCAGGAACATGTCTGAAAACTGCCATGCAATAATAGTAAGATGAGCACTGTGGCACCTGATGGGTTCACAATAGACCTGTTACTATGGGGGAAAGCCGCCCACATGCCAGTGCAACGAAACAGCGACAGGTCTGAGATTGAACGACAGTACCTGACCACGAGTGTCGTGTACTTGTCTTGTCGAGGGTGATTCGGCTAATACGATGGTAGCTTTTGGACTCAAGACAAGTATCTGCTAGCCTTTTGATATTATTGCCCATTGGCGCCCTTCATCTCCCTGGGCGGGCAGTCTGCATTAGGCCCCCCACAGTGCAGCGCTGTCTAGCCTGCTGAGGCATCATGTGTACGTACATGTTGTTGATGCTGCAGGAGAATCGAGAGCAGGGCGTATGGAAGTAGTTTCCGATCATTATGCGTTCAAAGGTTGCCGCTCTAAATATTGATTTCTCCTGGGATTCGTCTAATCAGGAGAGTGGCGTAGCCGCTGGCCGTGGGGGTTGCCCCCTTGCTAAACCTTGATCGTCTTGGTCTGGCTAATGGCAGGTAATGGTGCTGGAGTATGCCCGCCTGGTGAAACGGGCGCGAATGCACCATCGGCCTCGACTACGGAGCTTGATGGGCGGCATGAGCAAAGGGATAACAGATCAGCAAAGCACAGTGCAGCTATTCAGGCGTATGACAATGACGATGCCCTGCAGCCGAGGACCGTACCAGTACCGTACAATGCACAGTCTGGACAGGCAGCAGACGGCTGATACCTTCCGCCAATGCTGGACGTGCCTGGCAGAAGGACCCCCATCGAATAATACCAGGGACATATCCGTACATGCAGGATGATAGGAGTGCATACCACCCATCAGCAGCAGCCCAATCAAGGACCCTTGACCGATGGCCAGTTGAAACAGAAGCACATCGAAGACAGTACATGTTTACTGTGCAAAGAGATTGCGTGTTGTCTGCACTGGCATCTGGTTTTGGCGAGGTACCAAAGTACCTAGCATTGATTGGCGATTGGACATGCCTCGCTGAACGGCTGGGTAGCTTGTAATGATAATAGTGCCGAATGACCATTTGCGCGGGGCAATTGGCACAGCAGGATCGACATCCCCAGAGGACGAGCGCATCAGATAACACGGTGGCAACAAGCAGGAGATTAGGAGACGATTTGGCCAAGAAGCAAGCTACTACAATCTTGTTGGGCCATCGACGACGATAGACCCGGTGTCGCTTGATGCATCTGTCATAATGGGCCGGAATCGCTCAATACGTCGACCTGACCTGAATGGCGTCAGCCGTCACTGAGCCACCCACTGTGCGAGCGATACTTGTGATCCGTTCCTGGTTGGATCTGTTGGGGAAGGGCCTCGGCACCTGGACAGCAAGTAGCGTTTCCACGCTGAACTATCATAATTGTACCACGCAGCGGGGTACCAAGCGGTGTGTCCGAGGACAGCGACTGGCGTGCGCTGGGCTTGACAGCCAAAGTACACTGTACGAAAAGACAAGAGTTTGCACGGACTGGTCACGCTGGCCTCTCGTCATTTCGCTGGCGTGCGTGTTGCTCTGGGCTGCTCCACTGGGCAACCAAGTTGTACATCGGCAGGTAATATTAGGTGCTGGTAGCGCTGGGCACGCGCAAGCTGGAGGGGAAAGAAGCGTGGCTGGCGTGCTGCTCAAGGCGGCGAGACCGCTCAGCTGTTTAGCGGGTACCGTTGTGCTCACGCGGGAGGCACGCGAGTCGCAAGTACCACTCTAGGCTCCTTCGGCGGTGCCCAGACATTGGCTCTCTGTCGAGATGAGCTTCGCACGGTGGGGGCTGGCACTGTGAGCCTAAAAGCAAAAGGATGGGCGCTGTTCGCAATTGCGCCGATCACACGCAGCCAATACGGTGCGAGAGACATAGTTTGAACTAGTCCCAGTCGAGGCAGCCTAGCGCCAGGCTGCAGGTGAACACAGGCCAGGCCGGTCCAGTGGTTGGCCTTTGTCGCTTTTCGCGGGCCAGCCACAGCGGTCGGTACTTTGCGCATGTACATTTGCTCGCACCTGGCGGTGCAGTGTGCACCATTCGACTGAGCAAGACTCACGGCCCAGTATCCACACGTAATCGCAATGCCGGTACGTACCTAGACTCTGTTGGTAGCGTGGTGTGCGTGGGTAGATATGTACCACATGAGCAGGGGACTGGTCTAGCCCACTCGGTACTAGCCAGCGCTAGCGATACAGACTGACCGTCCTCGTACCGTCCTCGGTGCACTGTATTCCCACACTGTCCCCATGCACTGTGCAGACATCGGTACGTACCTCTCAGCAGGTACCAT
The DNA here is from genome assembly GCA_029218145.1 of Aphanocladium album. Lineage (NCBI taxonomy): Eukaryota > Fungi > Ascomycota > Sordariomycetes > Hypocreales > Aphanocladium > Aphanocladium album. The sequence continues at coordinate 28,488 of JARDXD010000049.1, forward strand.
CCTGGTCCGCCGCCGCAGCAGCGCCATCGAACTGCCTCCCCACCACCCCCAGAACCACAGGCCCAGCGACTGTCCCAGGTGCTTCGACTAGCGACCCCCCCGTTCCACTTGCTTCCATCCAGTCCATCCTCATCACCGCCATTCCCTTTCTCGTCCCTTTTGCTTCCTTCCTACCTCTACCTATCCTCACCCTTCTTTATCCCGTCCTCTCCTCCTTCTCGTCCATCCGTTTCTCTTCACGGCTCGCCACCACTTCCGTCGTGAAGGCCCTCTTTCTGCCTCGAGCTTGCAGCTCTCCCTTTTTTTGTGACATCTCGCCACCGCTGGTGCGTAACACCCGTCAAAAACGCCACCTCGCAACCGTCCCAACAACCTTTCCTGCAAGCATCAAGGCCAACGGCTCTTCATCAGCCACTCGACCATCGCTGCCAACAACCATTGTCGAGAGAAAGAAGGTTCACGGACTTGGCCAGCATCGTCTCCATCTCGAGCCCTGCTGAATCTCTTCTGAGCGTCCTCGCTGCCTCGCCCTGCTGACCCAACGACCCGCAATCTCGTCGCTCGCCCCGACCACGTCACGATCCGCCGGTCTCGGCTTCACCCAACAACAGTCATCCCATCAAGGCATCCAAGCTAAATACACGTCCAATCACTCTTGGTCGTCGGGGATTCGTTCCCGATTTTTGCTTTCACACAAACGCTCACACGTCAACCTTCCGGCACGTGCCCATCCGGACACCCACCTCCTCCTGGTGACAGCTCTACACTCAGGGAGAGCTCAGCTCTGACAGGTTCCAGTTCGTCTGGCCCGACAAAGCCGCTCACATCTTCCCTTTCACCAGCCAATTCTCCCCTCACAAATCAAATCTCTCAACTTTCGACTGTTCAATTCCCAGACGGCTCCGTCCCAACCCGTCTTTTGTTCTATTTTTCTGACAGCTTCCTCGCTGCCACATTCATTACTTTCGACAAAAATATATACACGACCTCGATGTCATTATAACGCCTCTTCTTCTTTTTCCTTTTCGGTATTTTCGAACCTTCGAAAGTCGCCATCGGCACCCGCCTACTCGCTACTCCGACGCTTCGATACACATTTTCATTTGTTCTATTACTTGTCAAAAAAACTTCTTTCAAATGAGCCATTGATTCAGCCACGACCACAATCATAGTCACCCATTCCAGCCGGGTGCATCATCGCTTTCTACACCATCTACGCTACCTGTACATTTGAACTTGAGCTCTCGCTTGCTTCGTTCATTCATCGAATACTTTTTCCTTTTTCTCATCAATCACCACACACTATTCGATCCGCCTGAACATAAGCTCGTCTGAGGCTTTACGTTGCGCAGCACCTCCATTTCACCACAAGCGATTATACGGCAAACACCAATCCGTGACTCTTTTGTACAACTACTGCCGTCACTTCATTTTTGCGTGCGATTTATTGCATCTATCTTGCCAATTCTTTTTTTCATCGTCTTTTTTGTCTTTTCTATATTTTTCTTCTTCTAAGCATGGAGTGCTTGCGGGAAAAATTCGTCGGAGGCGCCCTCCTGGACGGAGGTCGCTTCCAAACACTCTCACCACTCAACCACGGTTCTTTCGGTATGGTTTTCATGGCCCAGGACCTTGCTTCCAACCAGCCGGTTGCCATCAAGTGCCTCACCAAGAAGGCTGGCCAGGGCGATTGCCAGGAGTTTGCTGTCGACGAGCGCTCTGAGGAGTTGGTTCTTCACCGAGCCATCAGCCCTCACGACAACATCGTTAACCTCATTCATTCCTTCGAGACCGATTCTCACGTTTATCTCGTGTTGGAGTTCTGTGACCAGGGCGATCTTTATGAGGCGATCCGCAACGGTCACGGTCCTCTCCAGACCGAACATGTTCGTCATTTCATGCTAGAGCTTGTGGACGCTATCGAATACATCCACTCCAAGGGCATCTATCACCGAGACATCAAGCCTGAAAACATCTTCCTTACCCAGGATGGTGCCATGAAGCTTGGTGACTTTGGCCTAGCTACGACTGACAAGTGGTCCTACGAGATGACTGTCGGAAGCGACCGCTACATGGCTCCCGAGCAATTCGACTCTGCTGGTGCTGGCTACGCGCCTGCTGAGGCGGATATCTGGGCCATTGGCATCTGTCTCCTCAACATCCTCTTCTCGCGCAATCCGTTCACCACCCCGACCGAGGCCGACCCTCTCTTCCTCGACTACTCCCGGGACAAGCAGAGCCTGTTCGATGTCTTCCCTTCCATGTCCCAGGACACCTACGAAGTCATTGTTCAGTGCATGAACTTGGACCCCAAGAGACGTTCCCTGGTCGGCGCTCGCGATGCTTTGATGCGTGTTGTCTCCTTCACCACCGAGGACGAGTCTCTGGACGACTTCTGCGGTGCTGAGAAGACCACTGTTGCCTCTGCCAACAGAGAGCCTCTTCGCACGCCATCTCTGCAAAGCCCGCAGGTCGAGACTGGTGCCTTCCCCTGGACTCGTGCTCTGCACGCTACCCCTCAACGTGTCACCCGGCAGCTGAGCATGATTCCCGATGACGAAAGCTACACCGAAGATCTGTTTTCCAAGTCGGAGAACACGGTCGATTGGTGCTCGGCTGCCCCTCAGACGCCGTCCATGTCATCGACTCTGGAGTCAAACCTCATGCCAGCAATGAAGACCATGACGATCAACCAGCTCAAGCGCCCCAAGATTTCGCCGGCCGCTGGTTCTCTGCCAATCACCATGGCCAAGCCGCTCACGCTGTCCATGTCGTCTGTCTTTGGCCGTCGGGAGCCCGTCTCCAAGAGCTGGAGTGACATGTGGGATGAAGAGGAAGAGGTTGAGCAGCAACGTGAGGCTCTCAAGGCTCTCAACTCACGCACCTGGAGCCATGAGAGTGTGCGTGAAGCCGAGAAGGAGAATGCTCAGCCGGTTCTTGAGGCCACTCAGATCAATGGCGATGTTGATGGCGACTTGCTCGCAGATGGTTTCTTCTTCCACGAAGCCATCATGGCCAAGCCGGCTCAGCCTGTGCCACGCTACTCTCCTCCTTCGAAGCGAAACAACTTTGATAAGTGGGCTGCTTTGGGTGAGCGCCGCCGCGGCGGTTCTATCATGGACAATCAGAAGCCACCCGCTTTAAAGCACCGTCGTTCTTTTGGTTTTGGTTATAAGTCTAACGAAGCGGGCGTTTGGGATTATTCAACACAACGGAGTGGAATTAAGGAGCGAGTCAAGGACTCGCCTGTTGGCAAAGATAGAGATCTGAACTGGCGTCGTGATCGACGCACAGATCTCGGGGATATTGAGTGGGTTGGTGGCTGGTAAGAGCCCCTTGGGCACACTGCCTACCGTCAATCGTGGTCGAAATTTTTTCGTCTTCGTCCACTTGTCGAAGCTTGTCTGTATACAGCATGTTTCTCATATGAACGTCACACGTCAGATTTGGACCCGCTTTCTGAGTATTAGATAGTCTTCATAAATAGGAAATACCAGAGGTTACCCACTCACATACTTGTTCGCTCTTGAATGTGATATGTTGTACAAGCACTCCAAACTGTCAACGTTTTGGTATCCATGTCAAGTTGCACTGCATGTGGCACGGGTTCACGGTATCACCCGTTCGAGGCCGAGGAAGGTACACATATCACGTTACTCCGGCTTAGACAGAAAACGGTTACGTAGCACAATTGAGATTAGGTTTGGAAACTGCAAGGCTAAACTGTAAGTGTATTCAACATGCGAGTTATCTAGAAGCGTGCGCCAATTTGGGCGTCTACCATGCTCTTGGGTAGAAACGTGCAAGCCGTGCCGGCCAAACCAAGAATCGCAAAAACAACAATGATAATCCAGGACACGATGCGCTCCCAGCGCGGGATCTCGTCCCAAAAGAGCTTCAAGTAGAACGCAATCGGCAGGATGATGGAAATCAGGGTGCACAGGGCGGCGCCGAGAAACGCGCAGACCGAGTCGAAGGCGGGGAAGACGATGGAGATGGCCAAGAGGACGAGGACGACGCCAACGCGCACGCTGGCGCGCTGAAGGTCGCGCACCCAGGGACGACGGCTGCCGGCGCCGGCGCCGGCGCCCGCACCGTCGCTCCCGGCGTCGGGCTCGTAGTGCAGGCCGCAGAGGATGTCGGCCGTGGTGATAAGCGGGCGGGCGCTGAGCGGGATCTTGGTGAGCGGGATGATGCCGACGCAGACGCACATGAAGACGGTGAGGCCCTGCGGGAAGCCGCCGGTGCGGAGAATGTTGGAGGTGATGGCCTCGCGGATGCCGTCGCCAAACATGAGGATGCCGACGACGGCGAGGCAGGTGTCCAGGACGTACTAAAATGTTAGCTGTGATATTATGGGTGCTTCCGGTAGAAGTCGGACATACGGAGAAGGAGAATGTGACTTGGACAGCTTTGCCCCATTTGTGAGGATGCCGCATGTCTCTGTAGATCTGGTGAATGTCAGCTTGCTGCTGCGAACGCAGGTCCTATCGGTTTCACACAAGCTTACTGAAGGAAACACGGAGTGAGCACCCCATGGACTGGCCATGAGACCATACGCCAGAGGCAAAGCCAGCCAGTTTGACGGCCAGAGGTGAGTGACGGCCGGTTCCCAAAGAGAGCCCGGCTTTTCTGTCTTGACCAGGCCGTCAATAAAAATTACACAAACAACTATCACCCAGTTAGCATGCATACTTCTTCATCCAGCACCAACCAAGAACTCCCACCGCAACGTACTGCAAAATGTAGAAAAGATGCCCACGACGGACGTGTAGCTCAGCCACCGCAGCGGCAGCATGTTGAGCACCAGCACCAGCACGGCGCACACGCACTTCCACGTCGTCGCGTCCCCCACGCTCGGGAACAGCAGGTCCAGCGAGTCGGCAAAGAGGATGACCAGCGCCACGCAGGCGGCCAGCAGCTCGAGGGTGAAGAGGGCCGAGACGACGACGCGGGCGCGCGTGCCGTACGACACGTACGCCAGGTCCGAGTAGGTGATGAGGGTGACGTCGTGGCGCATGCAGCGGGCCAGCAGGTTGGCCGTGTGCGCCGTCACGGCCGCCGTGAGGGTCAAGATGCCCAGGCCCAGGACCCAGCCGCTCATGCGCAGCGCCAGCGGCAGGCTGAGCATGCCGACGCCGATGATGGCGTTGATGGCGTTGAACGTTGACTGCGGGAGCGTGCTCTGCCCGTCCACCGTGAGCACCACCCTGTCGCCCTGCTTGACCTCCTTGACGAGGATGGGGTTCTCCTCGCCGAACGCGGGATCCTCCAGC
>JARDXD010001077.1:0-33763 GCA_029218145.1 Aphanocladium album
CGGGGGTGGAGGCCTTGCCGCGCTCCTTGCGGTCGTAGGCATAGTCGTGCGTCTGGGACGAGGCCCAGGTGTTGGGACGGGCGCCAGAGGGACGACGCGACTGGATCTCTTCCATCTCATCAGCATGCTCCTCGAGCTTCTCCGTAAGAGCGCGAGCTTCGGCATTGAGCTCAGCATGGGCAATGTTCCAGCTGTGAGCGCGCGTCTTCATGGGGCTGGTCGGGCGCTTCTCTCCGTCCGACTTCCAGGTGGGCGATCGCAGCGAGCCCTGGGCCTGGGCGACGGCGGGCGTGCCGTTGCCCACGCTGCGAACGCGTTCCTTTGTGGTTCTCTCGGGCGAGGTGCCGGCCGAGGGAGCTCTACTGGGGGGACGCTCGTACTGGGGGCGAGGGGAGATGGGGACGTTGTCGAGGACGAGGCCGTCGGGGATGTCATCGCCCTCGTCCTCGTCGCACTCGCGCTCGAGGTCCGAGATGGACTTGCGATCGCGATTGGCCTGCCAGCTACCGCGACGGGGACGGCCAAAGTAGGCGGAATCCTGGGACTGGTTGGAGAGGGCCGGGCTGATGCTGCGCTGGCGATGGACCTGGGGCAGCGAGGTTGTGGAGTGGCCCTTCTTCAAGGTGATGGTGCGGGGATCTGTGAGAGCAGCGGTGCTGGTGCTGCGAGGGTTGGCGGCGTATAGATTGTTTCGAAGATTGGGAAAGGAGCGTCTGGGAGCCGGGCCGCGTCGGTTGGCGCCGGCGGCGAGGGTGCGTCCGTTGGACTGGACGACGGGGGAGGTGTTGGACGAGGGCGAGGTGATGCGGCGGGTGAGGATCTGGGCCGAGGCCTTGGGGGTGACGCCGTGGTCGTCGTCGAGACCAATCTCCTCAAAGTGGCCAATGTCGGCGAGGACGCTGCTGTCGTCGCTGTTGAGGGAGTGGAAGGAGGAGGACTTTGAGCTTTTCGAGGTTGTCATGCCTGGGGGAGAGCCAGGACTTTGCAGCATGGTGCCGACCGCGTAGGTGGAGCTCATGGCCACATTGCAGGCTGTGGTGACGAGAGCTAGAAAGAGGGGCTGGCCGGTGGTGTGTGTGAGAAGACGACGGCGGGGAGAGGCGATATCGAATCGATCAAAGACGGTTGTCGGCGTGGTGAGCGGGTTGAGGTGTGAGGGCGACAGACGGCGGACGGCGAGTGGGAGATTGCAGCGTCCGAGGGGTCGAGTGCCAGACAGGGGCAAGCAGCGCGAGCGAGTGACGACGGTAGAGGCGGGTTTTGAAAGAAAAAAAAGAGGACGAGTGAGATAAGATGCAACGAGTGATGCAGTTGAATTAACAGGAAACAAAGAATGCTTTGAGAGTAGAATGGATGGATGAAGCGAAAAGAGAGTAGCGTTTGTGGGATAGAGATGGACTGGGCGGACGCTGGTGACGGATAGGGAGCAGCAGGGCAGCGAGACTTTTTCGATGACGGCCATGTATGCACTGGCTGGTGCTAGCAGGGGGGCAATTGGGCACTTGCAGGCACTTGCAGGCCCCTTGGCTTGCAGGCCACAGCAGGTTTTGGCACTAAAATTTAACTCTGGGCGGGTACAGGTAGCGTCTCGAGCTGAGCATTACTGGCCTCGGTGGTCTGCAAGGCGGCTTTTAGTGTGGGTTCCAGGTACCTACCTAGGTACCTATCTTAGTACATGCCCGGCCCAGGTACTTGCTTACAAGGTCCTGCAGGTACATTTAATTCCCTGCTTGGCTTGGTCTCGATGCAGGTACCTGATTCCCAGCGGAGCCGCTTGTTATCTTTTTTTTCTTTCTTTTTTTTTCTTTCCTCGCTGCGCTCGCTCGCCCCAGGCCTGGAGCAGTGAAAAAGGTACTTTGCGATTCTGGCACGCCTGGCGACAACAGGCACGCGCGTGCACTCTCACAGGCCGCCTCCTCCTCCTCTCCTCCAGCGGTTACATACCAGTCGCCCAACGTTTTGTCTCGAGCACGACAATAGACCGAGATCGACGCGCGCGTCTTTTATTCCTTACCAACGGCTCTTCTTTTCTTTCCTCGCTTCGCTCGAGGTCGGGTTGGAATTCAAATCCCATCTCCTCACTGGAGCACTACGTACCAATCGAGGAACCGCACGACTGCTATTATTAGGTGCTCCATTCAGGGGGGGGGCCACACGTCCAACGTGCACACCATCTTTGTTAGTGCGCGCCCAACCTTGCCATGTGCGGCGACCTGCTACCAGCGCAGTGTTGTGCTTCTTATTTCGCTACAGAGCAGCAATAGTGGTAGAGAGCGAACAGGCACGACGGCAGCATGTATTTCCAATTCTGCTGCAAACCTGCAGCACGATCCCACGCTAGCCTGCCCGCCAGCGCCAGCCCTCCACGCCGCTAGCATCCTCGTGGTGGTGTCGTGCCATTGGCTCTCGATGCTTTGCTTCTCCTCCCCCCCCTCGTGCCTCTTTCTCCGTTACGGCAGTCCTGATTGTAACCATCTTGCCCCGACTCTCCTTGTGAAAAATTTCCCCTGACGGCCGCTGCAGAAGTGGCGCTGCAAGCCACACGCAAGCCTTGCTCCTCATCGAACCACGCGATATTGTCATCGACCTACCGCTCTATCCGGGCGACGGTCCCAATTTCGTAAGCTCTTGCTACTCTGTCTCTTTGGTGCCTTGTAAAGCTTGAATCTTATTCGCCACGCATACGGAGCAAAAAGACGAACCATGCACATATTAGAGAATAGCATACTGCTTCTGAGAAGTCAGATTTGCCATGCGCCCACCCAACCATGCGCAGGGGATCCTCACCCATCTCCCCCCCTCAACTCTATCGTCCTCGTCTGCCCAATGGCATTCTTTGACATCCTCTGCAAAAGAAAAAAGACCTTTTAGGGTTTTGGTGGGTTAGTTGTAGCGCGTGCGAATTTGGCCCTCCACCTCCGTCTTGGTCTAGAACTGAATCCGCCCCATCTCCGCTGATCTCCCCATCGTCTGCTTTTTGTCGATCGCTCTCAATGCAATGACAGCAACGCATTATTCTCCGATTTGTGCAAGGAGAATGTTCTCCATAAGCGCTGCACCCTGGCCGTCTACATGTGCCCTTCTTTATCTGCTTTCATAAAAGTCGCCCGAGTTGCCACGCTGATACTTGTCTATGCCTCACCCATTTGCAACGGTGAATCAGTCTCTACCAACGGCCCGTTTGACCCCATGTTCAAGTTGCGGCTCCATTCCGTCCGATTCATCCAAACACCCGTTTCAGAACCTCGTCGCGCAGCTTTGCCGGCTCGTCCGTAGCATTGACAATCACCGCATTCTCCCCCTTCTCTGGCCGCCACGGGTTCATCATCCTGCTCGCGTACAGCGCCCGCTGGTCCTGGCCCGGGTCTCGTGCCGCCGCCCCGACCGGTGGCTCGTCCACGGCGCTTCGCTGGCTCAGCATCGGCCTTCGCCCGCGCAGCCGCCCGTCCAGCACCTCGACGTCGTCCATCCGACACTCGACGTACCAGTAGCGGCAGCCGTGCTGCTCCGCCAGCGCCGCCCCTCGATCGAGGACGATCTGGTAGTTGCAGGTGCTGTCGATGAGCACGTCCAGCCCCTGCCGCAAGTAGTCGTCGACCAGCGTCCACTGCAGCGCGTAGGCGTGCTGCGCGGCCTGCTCGAACGCGAGCCCTGCGGCGAGAAACGACGATCGCAGCACGTCGTGATTCACCACGACGCCGTGCACGCTGCTGCCGAGGAGCCCGGCCAGCGTGCTCTTGCCCGAGCCTGGCGCGCCAGACATTTGAATGAGGACCTTGCTGCGTGGGGTGGACATGGCTGCACGGTGTTGATCCAAAGTCGAGTACAATGTAGTGTGATGCACGGGAGTAAAAGGCACGTAGTGTTTGGCCCTATCTGGAGCTCCTTGGGCCACTTTGATTGCAACCCACACTTGGCATCTTTCGCCAATCACTCAACTCTTATGCATGGTGGGTGTCCCATTGTCTTTCTCCAACCCAGTCCAATCCATGTCATGCCATGCCTGGTTATAAGATATTGTTGATGCTTCTTATTGCACAATGACAAATTTGCCATCGACATTTCTGCCTTCTTCTCTGCATCCGTCTCCATTTTGTTGCACATTCATTGTTCCATTGTTTGTACATTTGTCACCTACACCTACCCCTCGCCGCGCCAGTGTCATCGCCAGACACGCGTGAGACACCTCCTCATCACCTCACCCACCACACGCCCGCCCTAAAAATACGCAGCCAAGACAAGTTAATCCCATCTGTCGCGGCTTGCTCATTTCTCCCACACAACAGATGTCAAATCAAGGCAAACTTCCAGTACAAATCATGTCACTCCACAAAAAGAAATAATAATACCATTGATATAGAATCTCACAGAAAAAAAGAACGCTCCGCATTCACGGTCATATCCGCACTGCAATTTCGGTAATTAACAAGCTCCCCAACTCTATTATGCTTTTTTTTTTTTTGCCCTCGACAACCCCTGTCTCCTCCTCCGGCCCACGCGGAAGGCAGGGTCAATTTCATCCGCGGCCTTCTCCTTCTTCTACCAGTAGTCAGCTTCTCAGCCTCGAAAAACAAACTCTAGCAAGGGTTGGTTGAGAGAAGGAAAAGAAAACCACTAGTCCTAATTTAAATCATGTTTTGCAAAGCTTCCAGGTTCAGGTAATCCCCATTATTCCTGTGCCTTGGTCACGGTGCCGCCCCCTTGCCACGGCACTCGTCTCCGCGGGCTGACGGGGCTTGCAACGGTGCAGCACCGCTCGAGTACGCTGGTGGTCCGAGCCGGCTGATAGTCTCTTCTCCAGCATTATCAATTTGCTCCAGAACCAAATGTGCCCCCGTCTGTAACTCATCAGCGGGTGGTGCTGGCGTGATAGCCCTGATGCTGGCGTGCCGCTCTTACATCTCTGAGGCTGCATTCTCTCGTCTTCTCGCTCGTCGAAACAGCGGCCTGCCCAGCCAGTACCGGTACAGCTGCCTTGGATCCCGCCAGAGCCTCGCCCAGTGTCTCATCACCGCCGTCACGGCCGTCGTCGTATCTTGTTGCATCTGCATCTCCTGCGGGCCGTGGACCTTGTGAAGCTCCTGCACCAACCGCTTGTTGGTCTTTGACTTGATCCGGGGTTTACGTTCAGGACTCGTCTGCGGCTGTTGCTGCTGATGATGATGCACGACCCTGCCTCCAGACGAAACCGAGACTCTGGGCTTGACCTCGTCTGTCCGCTCAGACCCGGCGGGAGCTAGCGTCTCGTCTTGTGCGCCCGTCCTCTCCGTGGATCTCTCGTCGTCGCGCGGCAGCTGCCCGGGGATACCAATGACAGCCAGACGCCGTGGCCGCGGCGTTTGTGCTCGCTGGTGGTGGTGGTGGTCCTCCTCCGCACAGACAGCTGCGTCGGCGACCTCGTGCGAGTGCTCGGTGAGCGCCATCGGAAAGGGAAGCCGGTCGAAAAGAACCCCTTCGTCATTCACGTTTGACATTTCCGATGCAGGTGAGGGCTCGGCCGCTGCAGATGGTGCGTCCGCGTCATGGCTCCTGTCGTTGCTCGTCTGTCCAGCCGCTTCCGCCTCCTCCGCCTCCACCTGCTGTTGTCGCTGCTGTAGTCGTCTTCGTAGCTGCTGCTTCTCCTCGTGACGTCGTTTCTGATCATCCGCCCGCACCTCTGCAAGATGAGCGTTAGCACACCGGTCCCCCGTCTACCCGTAAAACGTGGAAACAAGAAAAGAATTGTGATGCCGTACCTTGGGCTGTTTCAAGACTCAGCTTTCGCTTCTGCCGCGGCGACAGGTCCTGGTCTAGCTCGCGTTCAGTCGTGTGTAGTTATGTTTGCGCAACGAGGCGCGCTCATACCTGGCACATTGTCGTTTGCTTCTCGGATAACATCTCTGCATGGCGTCACGCGGCGTTTGTTTGGCGAGGCTTGTGGCGAGATGACGCTGTCCGAGTCGGACTCGGAGCTGATTTCGATAATATCCATATCAGAATATCGATGCGTGCTTGAGGTTCGCTCAGTGTGCAGAATAGAAACACTGTCGATGCCCAAGGCGTGAAAATTGCGCTCTTGAATTTCAGTCTCGCGGAAAAGAAGTTTCCAGCCGTTCCAGTATGCAAAACCGATGCTCTCCAATGTTGGTTCGTGAATGAAGAAAAGGGTAGATTGTCATGTTACAGAAAAAAGTCAAGTCAGGTCCCCTACAACAGAGTACGAGCGTGCAAACATCACTGCAGAATTTAGTTGCAGGTGGCTGCCTGGCATTCACTTGGCCTTCACTTGGCCTTCACTTGACGTAGAGACATGTGTCATTCACGACTCTATCTATGGTATCATTACAGATGTCCCTCAATATACCATCTTTTACTTTTGTTTATATCCATTACTCCTTTTTACATCTGCTCGCGGCGTCGCGGGGCGGCTCTAATAATATCGTCAACACGGAGGAGGAGCTGCATCTCGTTAGCACATATTCACACCATCGATCATCCCCCATCGGAGACTCACCTCGGCAGCCTCGCTGGCAGACGACACGACGGCCCTCTTCAGCTTGTAGCTCTCGATAACTCCCAAGTCGCGCATGTCGGCCAGGCCACCGCCCGGCGTCGTCAGGTCGAGACCATATGTGGACATGCCCTTGTAAACTGTGTTGCGCAGACGAGCCACGAGGTCGCTCGAGTCCAGACCGGCATTGTCGGCCAGGATCGTTGGCAGCTGCGTCAGAGCAGTCGCGAAACTGTTGACTGCCATCTGGCGCTTGCCCTCGACTCTTGTGGAAGCACCCTCGACGGCCTTGGCCATCAACATCTCGGCGCAGCCACCTCCAAGAGTGGTGCGCGGCTCCTTGACAGTCTGCGAGAGAACAGCCAGAGCGTCGTGCAGACTGCGCTCAGCCTCGTCGAGAAGCTGGTCAGTGGCACCGCGGAGCACAATGGTGCAAGCCTCGCCGGCAGACACGCCAGAGAACTTGATGAGAGTGTCCTCGCCAATGATGACCTCCTCGATGAGATCACATTGTCCAAGCTTTACCTGGTCGGGGTGGTCAAAGGTGGAAGCAATCTCGCCACCAGTGACGAGGGCCAGACGCTCAATACCGTCGAAATCGGCGTGCTCAATCGACATGATGCCAGCATCAGTAAAGAGCTGCTCGGGCCAGTTGTAGATAAGCTGTCTGTTGATGAAGCAGTTGATGCCGTGGGCCTTGATCTTCTCCACCTTGGCCTTCATCTTGTCCTTTTCGGCCTTTTCGAGCTCGGCCAGCTTGGAAGTCGAGCCGACCTTGACGCGGGCGCCGAAAATCTTGACCTTGTCAGTGTCCATGGAGGTGTTGGCGACCATGATCTTGGCCTTTTCCAGGCGCTTGGGCTGGTTGACACCAATCTTCTTGTCCAGGATGAAACCCTCGTCGAGGTACGAGTCGCTGAGCTTGCCACCAGCTTTCTTTATAATCTGAATGTGGCTCAGGTCGGAAGACTTCTTGAGTCGGAGGACGGCGTCGGTGGCGAGCTCGGCAAAGTGCTCGCGGTCCTGGGCGAGGACCTTGGAGCTCAGGGTCGTGCGCGCAATAGAGACGAGATCTTTGCGGAAGGCGTCGGGGTTCTTGCTGTGGTCGACGGCGGAGGCTTCGAGCGCCTTGAGGGCAGCCTGGCTGGCTATTCTGTAACCTTCGATAATGGTCTGGGGGTGGATCTTCTTGTCGACGAGCTTCTCGGCCTCGCGGAGGAGCTCGGCGGCGAGGACAGCAACGGAAGTTGTGCCGTCACCGACTTCGTCATCTTGGACCTTGGAAATGTTGACCAAGACCTTGGCGGCGGCGTTGTCGAGAGCAATGGACTTGAGGATTGTGGCGCCGTCGTTGGTGACCATTATTTCACCAGTAGAGCTGCGGTGTGTTAGCGGTGTACATAAGTAATAGTAGGCTGAATTCATTCAGCCAGCTGATGCAAGACATACGCAGACTGCAGAATCTTGTCCATGCCCTTGGGGCCGAGGGTGCTCTTCACCAGGTCGCCAACGGCGATGGCTCCGACAAAGGCGGCGAGACGCGCATTCTCACCCTTTTCCTCGGTGGTCCCCTCCTCGAAGATTTGTGTAGGTGCAAACGACTAAAGCACAAGAAATCATGTCAATAAAGCTTCCAGCATAAAATCCCAGGTGTATCCAAGCTCAGGAATTCAAACGTACCATTTTAGGCTTGTTTTGTTGCCTATCGTGTGCTGTATGAAGCTGGAACCTATTGCTCTCCGCCCCTCGAAGCACATCGAAGGCAGCCTTTTTTTCTGGAGCTTCCAGCAGCCTCTTGCAGGCACAACCCCACCACCGGTCCCCTGCACGTGACTTGCCCCTCGATGGCCAAACTGCCCGGCAAAGGAAGATCGCTTCTCCGCCGCACGCCGCACACACTTTGTGCAAAGTCGAGAACCACCAAATTTGCGCCAGGCCAGGCCATCACCAAAAAATCCAGCATCTCCTCCCCCACGCACGACACGGCCACCACTTTTCGCGCCGCACGAGGATTTCCCAGGCACCGTCGAAACTCTGCCCCCGCGTGCAGCTCCGGCCTACAAATACCTTGTCGCGCCGCCCGCCTATTTACAGATTTTATTTCTGTAAATTCCTTACCGAACAGTGACAAAAGCGGGGCATCGTTAACAGACCCCTCGCTTGCAACAACACCGCGAATATGGCGCCCTCTTTCGACCATTTGCGCGAGGCCGACCTCGACGACGACGAGTTCAACGAAGATGAAATTGATTTCTCCGATCTTCGCGAGCGCTTTGACGTCCAGCTCGACAAGGGCTACGACACCTTTGTCGTCATCGATGGCCTGCCCGTGGTCAATGAGGAGCAGAAGCCCAAGCTCGTCAAGTTTCTGCTCAAGAAGCTCAACACCGTTGGCAAGGCCCGCGAGGACTCCATCTACATGCCCATGGGCGAAAACGACAAGTCACTAGGGTGGGTATATTTATGGTAGTCGCTGTAGACACCGCTAACATTTACAGATTCGCCTTTGTCGAATACTCCTCCGCCAGCGAGGCGGCCGCCGCTGTTCGCTCGCTGGACATGGTTCCCCTCGATAAGAAGCACACACTCCGCATCAACAAGATCTCCGATATTGAGCGCTACGGCGCCGAAGGTCGCATCAAGGAAGAATACGTCGCCCCCGAGATTCCTCCCTTCCAGAAGCGTGAGCACCTGAAGTGGTGGCTCAAGGATCCCGCCGGTCGTGGTCGCGACCAGTTTGTCATGTACCGCGGCGACAACGTCGGCGTTTTCTGGAACAACGAAAAGGACCAACCCGAGACCGTGGTGGAGCGTCAGCACTGGACCGAGACTTTCCTGCAGTGGTCCCCCAAGGGTAGCTACCTCACCTCCATCCACGCGCGTGGTGTCCAGATTTGGGGTGGCAGCTCGTGGTCGAAGCTCGGCCGCTTCCCCCACCCTTTCGTCAACCTTGTCGCCTTCTCGCCCACCGAAAAGTACCTTGTTACTTGGTCTAACCGCCCGATTTCGGTACCTGAGGACGGCGGCGATGGCACCCTCACCGCCGACGACGAGGGTAAGAACTATGTCATCTGGGATATCGAGTCCGAGATGCCTCTCCGTTCCTTCGCCAACCTGGAGCCTCCCAAGACCGAGGAGGGCAAGCCCCCGCCAAAGCAGCAGTGGCCCGCCTTCAAGTGGTCCGCCGACGACAAGTACGTTGCTCGTCTGAACCCTGGCCAGTCCATCTCCGTCTACGAGCTTCCCCGCATGAACCTGCTCGACAAGACCACCATCAAGATTGACAGCGTTGTCGACTTTGACTGGGCCCCCGACACCGTCAAGCGCGATGGCGTCAAGACCTACGAGCAGCTGTTCTGCTTCTGGACTCCCGAAATCGGCAGCAACCCCGCCAAGGTCAGCCTGATGAGCATTCCCTCCAAGGAGATTGTTCGCAGCTTGAACCTCTTCAGTGTCAGCGACGCTAAGCTCCACTGGCAGTCTGAGGGCGCCTACCTGTGCGTCAAGGTCGACCGTCACTCCAAGTCCAAGAAGTCGCAGGCCACGACGCTGGAGATTTTCCGCGTCAAGGAGAAGGGTGTTCCCGTCGAAGTTGTCGACACCATCAAGGACACCGTCATCAACTTTGCTTGGGAGCCCAAGGGCGACCGCTTCGCCATCATCACCACAACCGAGCCCGTCGCGGCCACCGCTGTCACTCCCAAGACGGCTGTCGCCTTCTTCTGCCCCGAGAAGGCCAAGGGTGCCGTGGCTGGTAACTTTAAGCACCTGCGCACGCTGGACAAGAAGAACAGCAACGCCATTTACTGGTCCCCCAAGGGCCGCTTTGTCCTGATTGCCACGATCGGCAACCAGCAGAGCTCAGATCTCGACTTCTTCGACCTCGACTTTGAGGGTGAAAAGCCCGAGTCGGACAAGGATCTGACTGCCAACCTGCAGCTGATGAACATTGGCGACCACTACGGTGTCACCGACATTGAGTGGGATCCCTCTGGTCGTTTCGTGGCGACCTGGGCCTCTGCCTGGAAGCACTCTGTACGTACACGCGCTGCATGCATTAGGTTAAATCAACGCTAACAAGTTTAGATGGAAAACGGCTACCACATCTACGACTTCCGTGGCGAGGTTCTGAGAGAGGAGCCCGTCGAAAAGTTCAAGCAGTTCCAATGGCGCCCGCGTCCCGCCACGCTGCTGACCAAGGACGAGCAGAAGCAGGTGCGCAAGAACCTGCGCGAATACAGCCGCGTGTTTGAGCAAGAAGATGCCGACCGCGGCGCGTCTGCCGACTTGGCCGTCGTCGAGGCCCGGCGCCGCATGCTCGAGGAGTGGTACATGTGGCGCGAGGAGATTGAGGCCGAGACGTACGAGGAGAGAGAGGCGCTCGGTCTGCCGCAAGACCCCCACGCCGCTCTGCTGGCAGCCAAGACGAAGGAGGTCGAGAGCGCAGGCGAGTCAGGGGAGGAGCACATTATCGAAGAGATTGTGGAAGAGGTGCTGGAGGAGACGGAGGAGATTGTTGGTTAAAAGCGGATGCTTGCCACGCATATACATGGAGTGACTTTTTTGCTGTACGGGTAGAAAAAAGACGGGATACGGCAGGTTCAGTAATGACGTTTTGACGTTTTTGAAGACATTTCTTGTTATGATTCATACATAGTAAAAACATTGAAAAAGAATGAGCATACATGATGGTGTGGAAAAGTGCAAGGCATTGGGGAGGTAGAGCCCAAGTGTGTGTGACGTGGACAGGTTACGCTTGATGTGCATAATACGGAACACAATAAAGCCACCAGTCATGATTGTATACCAAAATAACCAAGCATTACCGAGCGCGGTGAAATTGAGGTTTAAATTTATACATGTCAAGTCGGCAAAAGTTATGCATGATGGATGAGCAAGCATGAGGCTTTGATGGGTGGATGGGTACCTCTGTCTGGTGTGGTTGGTAAACGTTAGCGTGGAGCGTCAGTGGACAGGGACAGGGACAATGTCGCCATCTTGGCTCAAGCCACATATCACGCCAGGCTGGTTGACTGTGTCAGCGCACAAGCGGTTACAATCTCTAAGTAGGAAACAAAATCAATCAAAAGAGTGACACTTTGCTTGGACACTCCATCTCACACACTGTGTCGGACGCCCTGAAAATGTCTGATACATTGTCATGCTATGACGGCCGCTTCGGACTTTTACACACAGACAGTGGTGCTACAGCGGTTGAATGGTTTGAGTGGCAGCCAGGGGCGGCCTCTGGCTGAGGACGCGCCGCAGCCGGGCCGGGGTGCAACAGACGGGCTAAAACAGCCGTACTGGTACCTAGTGGACGCTAGCCCAGCCGTATTCTGTGGAACGCGCTGGAAACTTTCGTCTCCTTAGGGAGGGTTGGTGGGGACTCTTGGACTCGGTTTTATTTTTTTCTTTATTTTTTTTGTGTGCGAGCAAACTTGGGAGCCTTGCTTGTTCGAGGGGCTGTCTTGGATTGAAAGCAGGCCAAAGCAGGCTGTGTAGTTGGACCGGCAGGGGGTGGGTTGGATGCCAGGGCTTGAGGGCACAGCCTGCGCATTATTGATTATCAATGAAAAAGAAACGAAACGAAAAAGGAATGTGAAGAGAAAACAAGATAGAGAGGTAGCAAAAAACAAAGTAGGCCAAAGTCATACTGGTAAAGGCAATACTGGAGAGTTTGCAGGTAGCACATCTGCAGCGTCACCCAATCATCTGCCAAAACGGCCCAAATCCACCGCCAGACAGCGCTGCGCACCACCAAAAAAAAATTCAATAGGGGCTTTCGGGGGGGGCTGGATCTCGCACATCAGCCCACCCACTGGAACAGCCCGCCGCCCATCCCACACATATCGAGTCAGTGGCCACCCGTTCTGCTCTGCCGTCTCCGCTTCTCTTTCATCCTCCATGCATCATCCGACCGCATAGCTTCACCATCTCCAAACCAACGTTATACAGCATCGATCCATCTGCTACCCGTCCCAGCGGCCGTTGTACGCCTTCGCATCAATCGCCCTCGCACACCCTCTCGCCACTCGCTCGCCTCGTCTTCCTGGGCATGGCTGATGCTCCCACCAAGCAGCATCCGCTGGATCCGCCCTGGTTGAATCGTCATCGCTCATGTGGCCTGGATGCCATTGAGAAGCTCGCCTAATCTCCAACTCGGCTCGCACGCACGCCGACACCATGCTGCGGCGCCGTCCCGGCGACGGGCGGCGTTCCGCCCAACAGAATAGACTGTTGCTCGCCTTTGCCATCATCCTCATCCCGTGGCTTCAGCTCGCCGATGCTCAGCAACAGCAGCAGCACCACAACCAACCTCCACCCGCCGTCCACTCTGGCTCGCCGCACGCGAACCACGACTTACACAACGACAAGGTGTCCCTCGATGATCCCGCCCGCTGGGCTGCCTCATCCATCGATGCCGTAACCAGTCAGGCTGGCAATGGCAAGCCCACCGGCGCCTCCAACAGCAACAAGCCCCGGTACACGGCCCGAAGCGCCAGCCGACAACAACACCAAAAACGCAACATCATCATGCCCGACGATGAGAGCGCCCTTGCAACTTTAGCTCCGGCCGAGCCCGTCAGAGCACCAAAGCCTCCCAGCGATCTTTGGCCTCGAAGCATCCCAGCTTCGGGGCTGACATCGACGCAGAATGCGCGGAACCTGGAGGATTGGGAAGTGGAAGACTTTGTTCTTCTGGCGACCGTCGATGGAGATTTGTACGCCAACGACCGCAACACTGGTAAACAACGCTGGCATCTCGAGGTCGACCTACCCATGGTCGATACCAAACACTACCGTCTCAACAACTCCATCCTCGACGACGACTACAACCCAGTCGACCACTATCTCTGGGTCGTTGAGCCCAATTCCAACGGAGGCATCTTTATTTGGCGGCCCACTGCCCAGGGCGGGCTCGTCAAGATGGGTTTCACCATGAAGAGTCTTGTTGAGCAGCTCTCGCCGTACGAGGACACCCAGGGTAAAATTGTTTACACGGGAGACAAAAAGACGACAATGGTCACCCTTGATGCCGCAACTGGCCGAGTCCTCAAGTGGTTCGGATCTAGCGGCTCGCACGTCAACACGGACGATTTTTGTCGGCAAGCCAACACCTTTGACGATCGCGACAACGAGGAATGTCTCACTACCGGAACCATTACTTTGGGCAGGACAGAATACACAGTCAGCATCCATCGCTCGGACATCAAGGAGGCTCCCATCGCCACTCTCAAGTACTCGGAATGGGGCCCCAACATCTTTGATAGCGACCTCTACATGCAGTATCACAGCTCCCTCGACAATCGATACATCACAAGCCAGCACAATGGCAAAGTCTACGCATTTGACCAGTCCCGCAAAGACAAAACGAATCCTCGATTCTCCAACAAATTCGCTGCTCCCGTCGCCAGTGTGTTCGATGTCTGCCGACCCTGGGATGCTGTCACTGGCAGTAACCCGCAGCTTGTTGTCCTCCCCCAGCCGCCGATGCCGGCTCGTGACCAAAACGAGGAGCAGATGCGTCTCAACAGCATCTTCTTGAACCAGACTGACACTGGTAGCTGGTATGCCATGTCTGGACAAGCCTATCCTCTCATCATCAGCGCGCCTTTGGCTCAGATGGCAGATCCAGACTTCTGGGACATCTTCCCCTCTGTCGATACAATGAGCCAGAATCACATTAGCAAAGCTCTCGTCGGAACCCACTTCTTGGAAGCACGTCCTGGAAAGAAAAACAATCAATTTCCCACCTTGCCCGACAAGGCCACCGAGGAAGTGGTTCAGCGACCGGAATCCAATCCCGCTTTGCGTACTGACGAAGCAACCGTTATTGAAGAACCCACAATCATTACAAAGGTCAAATCTCTACCTCAAAGCGCCGCAAACAGCGTGTACGACTTTGTGAGCAACCCGATTCTCATCATCATCTTTTTTGTTGCCATTGTGTACAATCAGAAAAAGCTTCGTCGCTCCTACCACAGACTTCGTTCCAAGGGCCTTCAGAAGGGCTTGGTTCAAGAGGTCCAGACGCTTCTGTTCTCGGAAACTCTTCCAGAGGAGAAGCGCGATGGGTCTTCTGACGACATAAAGAGCGAGATTGTCAAAGAAGACCAGTCAGTTAGCCTGGAGAAGAAGGATGGTGCTGAAGAGAAGCCCGTTGAAAAAGATGTCAAGCCTGCCGACGAGGAGAGCAAGGCTTCCGTTCCAGCAAGCCCTGTTAGCAAGGGCACTGAGTCGCCAGATGGACAAAGGACTCCTAAGCCGGAAGACCTGCAGGACAAGGCATCTGGCGAGACCAATGGCGATGTTCCCGATACCCCTGTCAAAGGCAAAAAGAAAGCTCACCGTGGTCGGCGTGGAGGAGTCAAGCACCGTCCCAAGAAGCAGCGCGAGAACTCACAGTCTCGTGACGATGAGCCCGCTGACTCGACTGTTGAGGAGGCTGTCAAGAACGCCAAGCGTCTTGGAGACAAGCCCAGCCTTCAACCCGACGTTATGACCGTCCACAATGACATGAGTGCTGTTACCAGCCCGATTATGCGCATGGGCAACATCGAGGTCAACACAGAGGTGCAACTTGGTACCGGAAGCAACGGCACGCTCGTCTTTGCCGGACGCTTTGATGGCCGCGATGTCGCTGTCAAGCGCATGTTGATTCAATTCTACGACATTGCCTCGCAGGAAACCAGGCTTCTGCGTGAATCTGATGACCACCCCAATGTCATCCGATACTACTCGCAGCAGATGCAAGACGGATTCCTCTACATTGCCCTGGAACGATGCGCAGCATCTCTGGCTGATGTTGTAGAGAGACCGCATCATTATCGTGAATTGGCAACGGCCGGCAAAATGGACCTCCCTGGTGTGTTGTATCAAATCACCAATGGCATTAGCCATCTGCATAATCTGCGAATTGTCCATCGCGACTTGAAGCCTCAGAATATTCTCGTCAACATGGGCAAGGGTGGCAAGGCCAGACTTTTGGTGTCTGATTTTGGCTTGTGCAAGAAGCTCGAAGGTGGTCAATCATCATTTGGTGCTACAACTGGTCGCGCCGCCGGAACTTCCGGCTGGCGTGCCCCCGAGTTGCTGCTGGATGATGATTCCCGCGAAATTTCCATGGTCGACGCCAGCACGCATAGCGGCTCTGGCTCGGTTCTTGTAAACGATGGCCTCATGCCCGGCAGCCGTCGCGCGACTCGGGCCATTGACATTTTCTCTCTTGGTCTTGTCTTCTTCTACGTCCTGACGAACGGCTCGCATCCATTTGACTGTGGTGATCGATATATGAGAGAAGTCAACATTCGAAAAGGCGAATACAACCTTCAGCTGCTTGATGCTCTCGGTGACTTTGCCGAAGAGGCCAAGGACCTGATTGCCTCGATGCTGGACGCCGATCCCAAGCGCCGCCCGCCGGCTCGCGAGGTCATGGCACACCCGTTCTTCTGGTCCGCTAAGAAGCGACTGGCGTTCCTGTGCGATGTGTCGGACCACTTTGAAAAGGAGCCACGAGACCCACCCTCCCCCGCGCTGCAGGAACTTGAGCGACATGCTCCCGAGGTTACGCGTGGTGACTTTCTCAAGATTCTTCCACGCGAGTTTGTCGACTCTCTCGGCAAGCAGCGCAAGTATACGGGCTCTCGTCTTCTCGATCTTCTGCGCGCCCTGCGCAACAAGCGCAACCACTACGAGGATATGTCGGAAAGCCTGCAGCGGGCCGTGGGGCCTCTGCCAGAGGGCTACCTGAGCTTCTGGACGACGCGCTTCCCAGCGCTGCTTCTGGCCTGCTGGAACGTTGTCTACAATGTGCGATGGGAGGAGACGGACCGCTTCAAGGACTACTATGAGCCGGCAGGTCTATAAATTCTTACAGATTGGTATTTTGTGTGGCTGTATATTTTACTAGTGTAGATTGATAACATGATGAACGATGAAAGCTTTTATGATCCTTGCCGTCCGATCTTTGGTGTAAATTGACGCTCACCGTCTCTGTCCACTACCACTCGACGCAGCTTGTGTCATTTTTTTTTCTCACAAGGCACGCAATTTTTTAGTTTGTTCGTTCATGTCGTTGTAAATGCTACATGCTGGCCCGTCTCACTGGAGCTCATATCCATCCTGACTGGCAATCCTCGCCCAGATCTTGGACCAGCTACTGTTCACCCCGTCCCAAGCTTCTCGGACCTGCGCCCAGACGTCGCCCGTCCGCCCGTCGACGATGTCAAGGATGCGCCGGTGCCCGGTCGCGACCTCGGCCCACGACGCGCCGAACCCGTACAGCAGGGCCTCCCAGTACTCGGCCGCCCTCTGCTGCTGGTTGTTGTTGTTGTTGTACCGCGCCGCCCGTCGTAGCCGTGGCCGCGTCCACGCCCGCCTCGAGCTTCTCGGTCACGGCGCGGTACTCGTTCCGTCAGCTCTCGGTGGCGGTTGATCGTATCCACGAGGACGGCCCCGGACCTCGGGGATGTCGGCGTCACACGAATCTCCAAATCTAGCTTCTGAGCTATTAATAGCATTCGACCACAATGAACTGATGTGTATATATATATATATATATATGCTTACAAGCCGCTTACTTTTTACTAGCATTCATCTATTATTGAATCATTTGCTTTGCTCCGGGCTACCTCTCACCTCTTTTCCAATGTCCTTTCCTGCTTAGCTCAGGCTACTTCAGCACAACTGCTGGCTGCATCACTGTTGGGAGTAGTCGCGATCTCTTGAACTGTCAATTGTCCGTCTTAGTTCTGTTCTTGAGTAATCAGGCAGACCATGAAACGAACTAGCTCAGAGTTGGCCAAGGAGAGCACGTTCTTTGCTATGTCCACTTTGTCATTGGGGCAGGAATTTGCTGAAGAAACGGCAAAAATAGAATAACGCGACAGAGTTTGGCAAAAAAACACAACCAACTTTGGCAACATCAAGATACCAACTCGACATTCCATGGCCAACGAGTTGTCTCTGATGGTTTACAAGGAAGTTTGTAGGATCTACAGGACCAGCAACGAACCAACAATGCAGTTTTGCGTAATTGTTCCTATCACTATGATCGAGAAGATGATTTTTACCTGATGGGAATAGATCTACCCTCGGTCACTCTTTTAGCACAAGTATATATATGTATGAACCAACTGAGGGCCCGACGTTGGTGTCAGCCGACCCTTGTCGTGAATTCCACTGCCCACAAAACAGACCCAGCAACTCGTGCCAAAATAAAATCATAACAAGATGCAAAAAAACATGCAGCAGCCGGTGTTCGCTGGTCGTCACCGACCCAACTACTAATCTGCCGGTTAGCAGCTTATCTATGGGAGAGCGGACGGGATCCCGAGTTCTCTACTACCTATGGCCGCATGTGTTAGATTGAGAGCTATTGTTGGTTATATCCGCACACCGCTCATTTTTGTGAGGACTTGTTGCCTCATATCCCAGGCCATTTAATATTACAGCCTGGCATTATCGAACAGTCCCTTATTAGAGTTGTATAGAATTAATTGGTTTAAATATAGGCACATTTTCGAGCTCGGGCAAGCCATCTTCTAAAAACACATGTCGTGGCTTCGCGACGGCTTCGGAGGGACCAAGTTTCTGCCATCGTCTGCAGACTTTTGGGTTTTTTTTCTCAGACCCAGTCTCGATTTAGTAAATTAGGCATTTGCAACTCAGCTGACACTTGCTAGCTAGAGGAGCTGATGATTGCGTTGCTACTATTCGCCCTAGATCTGATAGGCGGCTACCCTATATTTTGCGCATGTCGGGAGAGCAATTCGGCCATACAGTCCTTACTAGAGTTTCGAGTGTATGTCGCTGAGTAGTCGTGCTTCTTGCCATCGTCTGTTGCAATTCCACTTGTTTTCCACCAGCCATTTGGTGTTGTTCATTCTCAGTGTTGTATGTGTCACAGATTCTTGCCGAAACTGATATACAAGACGTGAGCTAAGCCAGCAACATTGCCATAGGCGAGCGAGAGAATATACTCGATAAAACGATAACCGGAGAATTTCTACCACGATACATCCCATATCATTTCGATATTATTAGAACGAAAACTTCCAGGTTGCAATGGGTAGCATGCATCGTGACGGTACTGCCGAATTGGGTTGGATGCGGCGCGACAGGGGACAAGTGTGGCGCATGGACCCCAGCCTGGACCAGCTCTGCCCAGCAATCCGGAGCAAGCATGTCGACCTACCAGTACAGCGCACCAGTGCACTATGTTTAGTGGGCGAGCGTCCAAAACGGGTTAGAGCTGTGGCGGCACCAGCCACAAGCTCGGCACGACCGCCCCAGCTTAGCTTCCGCCTTGTCTGGAACTTGGATCTCGCAAGCAAGCTTCCCTTGCCAGAACATTTCGCGACGTGCCTTTTCTTGGTCCTTTTTGCTTGTTGTTGTGCGCATCGGTGCTGCTCATCCTTCGCGCCACGTTGCAAGCGAGATATTTCTCACTTTTCTATTCTCCTCTGCCTACCCTTGACCTCGGCGGACCGTGCCGTCGACCCCTGCCACCGTCTTTTTTTCTGCCCTTCTGCGCTTGCTGGTGTGACGTTGTTCCTTCGTTTCCAGTCAGCCATCAGGTGACGGCTGTCCGGCCGCCCAACCTCAACCCGCAGCAAACGCTCCAGCACCGCATCTGAGCATACTTGCCCGCCAACCATTCTGCTCCTCTCGCTGCGATCCGGCGATCGAGGCCATTGGACGACAGGCGCCGTTGGGAATTTTTGTTCCTGCTCCCTCTTTTTATTGCTCGTCCCTTCTCCCCTCGCTGCCCTTTGCACCCTACCGCGGCCTGGGGGTTATGCACTGACTCGTCTTCGCCCGCGCCTCTCCCGACGCCCGTTTTCCATTCTCTGCACGCTCGCTTCCTCTGCGCCCGCAGGCTTGGCTGTTTTGCTTCACCGAGTTTGCGCCCACAATCAGCTGCGCAGTTTCGTTCCGCCATTCTTTTTCTCGTCGTGCGCGCTCGCATCGTCATTTGGACCCTCCCCGCGTTGTGTCGGCACACGATATAAGATAGCATCATGAGCGCCCCTTGTACGACCCCCATATCGGCTGCATGACCAGCCAGCCGCCTATACGCACACCATAAACATGCCAGTCTAACAATTGCGTGCCACAGTGAGCTCCGAAGAGCGTCGGCAGTATACGGCGATTATTGACGGCATTCTGGCCACGGCGAATCTCGAAACCATCTCGCGCAAGAAGATTCGACAGGGTCTCGAGACCTCCCTCGGCGGCAAGGATCTCAGCGAGCAAAAGGTATGATGCGCGCGACATGTTGAACTACCATTCCTGCACGTGCTGACACAAAGAAGGATGCGATCAAAAAGCTGATAGAAGCACGTTTTGACGCCGTCTCTGGTGCTGACGCCGACGACGCCGCGTCTGTTGCCGAACCCTCGCCGCAGAAGCGCTCTGCCACGAATGGCGATTACGACCACGACGATTCCGACGCCTCGGCTGGCTCCGAGCGAGCAAAGAAAAAGGCCAAGAGGTCGTCATCTGTGGAGGACGCCGACGCTAAGCTGGCCGCCCAGCTCCAGGCCCAAGAAAACCGCCTGGCCCGAGGTCGGACCACACGCGGTGGTGACAAGCCTCGTGGAATCAAGAAGAAGCGTGCACCCAAGAAGAAGAGCGCCAAGCGCGTCGGCGGTGATGATGATAGTGATGTGGATGGAAGCGACGCTGCGCCGCCGAAGCGCAAGGCTGGTGGAGGTTTCCAAAAACCCTTCAACCTGAGCGAAAGCCTTTCCGTCTTGGTCGGAGAGACGCAGGTATGCATTTACTTATTGTTCTTCTTTTTGTACCATTCTAACGACTTTAGCTCTCTCGGCCCCAAGTTGTCAAAAAGCTTTGGGAGCACATCAAGGCAAACGATCTACAGGACCCGAGTGACAAGCGCCAGATCCGCTGTGACGAACGAATGTATGCCGTTTTCCGCCAGGCCAAGGTTGACATGTTCAAGATGAACAAGGAAATTGGCCATCATCTGTACCCGGTCGAGCAGGAATAGCAGTCCTAGCACCACGGCTCCCGTCTCGTGCAGACACGACACGCTATGCCAACGGCGTTGGGCACTGGTAGCTTTGTTTTTAACAGAATTGGTTGTTTTATGGCGTGGGTCAAGTTTGTTTTGTACTTTTTTTTTTTTTTCCTTTTTCATATTGATTTCCCTGGGGTAAAGGGCGGCGCAGCGAGGGATCATACAAAGACGTATTTGATATTTGATGCCGATGCCAACATAGGGCGTCTGATTATTGCAGCGAAAAAAAGATGACATGCGTGGGCAGAGCAGATATGGGCCACGACACCGCTGGAGTATGAGGAGAAATTGGGCTAGGAGCCACAGTTTTGTAAATGATACAATAAACTGTTTACAAAGATGACGATTGGGGGTGATTTGTCTTGCTACCTAGGTAGGATTGCTTGTGTGACGACATTGGAATTGGCAACTCGCAGCACCACTATGCCTACTGTGGCATGGATGCAGAAAGGTTAGCATGGTATTACTACCTCGCCATTACTCAATGACGGCAGTTCCGAGCACAGACTAATTTCTCAGATTCCTCATCTCTGCCGTGTCAATGCCAGCCCTGCTCGCTCGCGGTGTGACTCTTACACGGCAGATTTGTTGCCACTAAAATGGTCGACGCAGGGTGCTGCGCCGCTGGGAAGTTCCAGCAGAGCCTTGCAGTGGCTTCGCAGGCGTTTTTAGCTGAGTCATCGCGCTGCTCAACCGCTGATTTGCCCCTCGTTTCGTTTTTGGGGCCCCGAATTGGCGAGCTTTGCCCCTCTAAAAATAAGTGGAAGCCCTGTGGGAACAGCCCGCTACCAAATATCAAATTCGCAGTTTCGCGCAGGATTTAGGTAGCCTTGCTCCCGTGTTGCCAGCTATCACGACTTGGCAGCTTCATTGCACGAGCATAACATCGATATACAGCTGTTCGTACGCATAGAGGCTCTATTCCTCAAGGATCTCCCAATCTCAACCCAAACTACGGCCCCCACCTCACCGAGACAGCAACCAGCAAACACAACTATGCCGGAAGAGGCCGGATCCTCAGCGGGAGGCGGCGGCGGCGGCGGCCAAGCTTCTCGTGGCCGTGGCAATCGCAACAGAGGCCGAGGCGATCGCAGCGGCCAGAATAGCCGCGGAGGCGGCGGACGACGAGGACGTGGTGGAGGAAATCGCGGCGGTGCCAGACAGGACGGCCTCCCCGCGGAGCCTGCAGCGCAAGATGTTGCTGCTGCTGCTCGCGCGGCCAAGGAAGAGGCCAATGCCAATGGTGCCGCGGCTCCGGCTCACAAGGCGACGGCCAAGGCTGACGATGACGATAATGACAACGAGGACGTCTGCTTCATCTGCGCCAATCCCGTGGCCCACCACTCCATCGCCCCCTGCAACCACAAGACGTGCCACATCTGCGGCCTGCGCATGAGAGCGCTTTACAAGACCAAGGACTGTGCCCACTGCCGAGTAAGTCATACAAGAATGCACGTCGCACAGCCCCGAAACTCATCTTCTAACCACTGCAAACAGACCGAAGCTCCCTACGTCATTTTTACAGACGACGCAGAGAAGCGATTCGAAGACTACAAGGACACCGATCTGACCACCATTGACACCAACATTGGCATCAAGTACACCAACGAAGACATTGTCGGCGACACGGTCCTGCTGCTCCGATACAACTGTCCCGATGCCTCGTGCGACTTTGCCGGCCTCGGCTGGCCCGACCTCCACCGTCACGTCAAGTCGACGCACAAGAAGCGCATGTGCGACCTGTGCACGCGCAACAAGAAAGTCTTTACCCACGAGCATGAGCTCTTCACCGACCGCGAGCTCGAGAAGCACATGCGCCGCGGCGACGACAAGCCCGGCGCTGCCGACCAGACCGGCTTCAAAGGCCACCCGCTCTGCGGCTTCTGCGGCGAGCGCTTCTACGACGACGACAAGCTGTATGAGCACTGCCGAATGAAGCACGAGCGATGCTTCATCTGCGACCGCCGCGACTCGCGCAAACCGCACTATTTCGTCGACTACAACGCCCTCGAGCAGCACTTCAAGAAGGATCACTTCCTCTGCAACGATCGTGAGTGCATGGAGAAGAAGTTTGTCGTCTTCGAGTCCAACATGGATCTGCAGGCGCACAATCTCGCCGAGCACGCGGGAGGCAAGACTGTCGGCCGTGACGCCAGAGTCGTCGACATGGCTGGCTTTGACTTGCGACAATCGTATCAGGAGGAGCGACGCGGAGGCGGCGGCCGTGGCGGAAGAGACGGCGAGGGACGACGGAGGGAACGTGGCAGCGGACGAGGTAGAGACCCAAACGAGGATACGGTGCCTCCGGTACACGCACAGCCGTTGCGACGTGACGAGATTGCCTTCCAGCGGCAAATGGCGATTCACTCGGCGCAATCGGTATCCCAACGCACATTCGGCGGCCAGCTGTCTGCTCCCACACCCGCTGCTGCCTCTGCCGGCCGCGGCGGCGCCTCACCGCGCAACGGCAGCTCCTCCAACACGCCCAACGTCGGTCCCACGTCGGCGGCCAACCTCAGCGACCCGATGGACCGCCTGTCCCTCAGCGACGCGGCCAACCTTACGCCCGAGGACCGCGCCCGCCTCGTCCGCCACAACTCGGTCATCGAGCGCGCGGCCAACCTGCTCGGCAACGACACCAACAAGCTCGCCAGCTTCCGCCAGCACATCTCGTCGTACCAGCGCGGCTCCCTCGCCGCGCCGCAGCTCATCGACGCCTTCTTCACGCTCTTTGCCGACGTCTCCTCCAACGCGCTCGGCACCATGACCCGCGAGGTGGCCGACCTCTTCGAGAACAAGACCAAGGCGGACAACCTCCGCAAGGCCTGGCAGGACTGGCGCGCCATCAACGAGGACTACCCGAGCCTGCCCGGCCTCAGCGGCATGCAGGGCGAGACGTCGAGCTCGAGCGGCTGGGCCCACGCCGCCGCGGCCAACCCCGCGGCGCCGCACGGCGCGCCCGCCCAGAAGCACTCGAACCGCGTGCTCAAGCTCAAGAACAGCACCCGTCTCGGCGGCCCGGCGCCCGTCACCAAGACGACGCCGCCAGGCTGGACGCCCGCGGCCACCACCTCTCGCGCACCCGCCTCTTCCTCTTTCCCGTCTCTCGCCGCACCCGCATCCTCCAAGGCCAGCGGCAGCAGCAGCGGCGCCGGCTCCTCGTCGCGCCCATCCTGGGTTGCCGCCTCGTCGACGGCAGCCGCTCAGCGCGCAGCCACACGCAGTGGCGAAGATGCATTCCCCGCGCTGCCCGCCGCGCCCAAGCCGACGACTAGTATTTTTGGCTACGGCGGCGGCCGCGGCGTGCGTCGCGATTACGGCCACGCCGAGTCCAACTTCCAATGGGGTGGCTCTTCAGCCGATGCGACGCCGGCTGAAGCAGCGGAAGCTGATGACGGCAAAGGCAAGAAGGGAAAGAAGGGCAAAAAGGTCCTTGTGTCATGGGGTTAAAGCGTGTCTCCTAATCGGTTGATAAAAAAGTTTTAAGCACTCATCTTTCTTTTCTACATTTTTTCTTGTGTTGAGTAAAAGTGCATTCCCTGGGGAGTTTTCAGTCGACGAAAAAGAGGATACAGACTACATTTCTAGACAGCATGGCCTTTTTTTTGTGTTTAGGGGAGTTGTGGGTTGAAATAGCATAGCGCTGTAGATAAAAATGAAACTCTTGTAGCGAGAATCAACTCTTTACTTTATTCTATTTCTTGTGATTTCATCTTCTATATCTGGTCGTGACGTATTGTAGCTTTCACGACCGAAGGTACTCGCACACGGCTTTGCCCCAACGCACGCTGCCCTTGTAGATGCGCATTCCCGGTGCGTTGCCCGACGCCAGGCCCTCGACGGCGTCGGCAAAGGCCGGCCCGCCGCCTTCGTCCTTGAGCTGCTGCACGGGATACATGTACGTCTTGAAGGAGAAGAGGATGGCGTTAGTCTTGGGGAGCCGCGTGAGCGTCTGGAGCTCGATGCGGACAAACGTCTTTTTGCCCAATTTAGCCCATCAGTTGATTAGTAAAGGGAGGAGAGGCATGTTACGGTACCTTGGATATGTCGACGTCTTCGTCGGGTGTGTACGAGTCGTCCTGCGGCAGGATGTGATTGCCCTTGCAGTTGAAAAGCTGATCATGCGTTTGAACAGACCACTAGTAATGTCAGTCACAAAGTTTTTTTTTCTTTCCCTAGAAAAGTGGTGAAGAGAAATTACACACATTCATCCGCTTCACGCTCTTTCCCACCTCGAGCTTGCTAAAGAAGCGCTCCATGCTCTTGGCAATCTTGTCGTACGACGGCACCGGCGCGTGGATCTCGCTCAGCAGCCGTCCCAGCTTCTCGCTCGGATCAAAGCCCGACGGGAAGCAGCACACAAACGCCGTCGACTCGTGGCCGCGCTCCGTCTCCCGCAGCAGGAACAGGTCCTCCTCGACCGTCTCCCCGAGCACCCGCAGCGCGGCCTCTGGGTCCTCGGGCGGCGGCGACGCCGGGTGCGTGCGGCCCGTCGCGACGTTGCGCAGTCCGTTGGTCGGCGTACGCTGAAATATGGACGGATAGCGCCGGGGAAGGTAGTCGCCGAGGAGGTAGGCGTAGAGCTCGCGGACGGCGGCGCCGCCGTGGGGGGTGCACCCGTGGACGGTGGCGCCGTGCTCGGCGATGAGCGACCGGCGGAGGGTGACGCGGTCGAGGTAGTCTCTGTCTATGGTGATGAGCTCCTGCGGAGTGTCGGCCTGCAGAGCTGCATGCTTGTGTCAACGAGGAGGTGATGATGAATTTATTTCGCCGAAAAGACGTACCCATGGTGATGTGGTAGACGGACTTGAATGGTCTCAACTGCTTGGGCTTTTCATCCTCCCAGACGAGGCCCTCCAACGGCGTGATCTGCAATGTGCTTTCTTTCTTTTCATTTTCGAGCCGCGCTGGCTCCAGATTTAGGGGCAGTCTCTTTGCTCGAATCTAGAAGCGGGTGAACGTCAGTGCAGCTCATACACCCCCCACCGTTATACCCGACTCACCAGCGTATAAGACAGCCACAGCAGCGCCGCCGCAGCGCACGCGACCACAAAGCTCAGCATGCCGACGTCCAGCCAACAAGCGATGATTGTTTGAATAATGAATAACAGAACAAACAAGATGACAAGACTTGCTCTCGTTAAAAGTCTGAAACTACCACGCCCTAAGGCGCCCATAATATGTTCGTCACGCTTGTCCCACTTGATCCCCCGCGCCGTCGGTCGGCCGGCACTCCGATGACGGGCGCCACCGGTCGCTGCCCGAGTCACGCGGACGCCCTCCGGACATGCCCAGATGTTTGCTGCGGAGACGACAGATAGAAGGAGGTTAAATGAGGCCGTCTTTGACGCCCAACTGTGTAAACCAAGATTTTGTGCATGAGATCTCGACCTATCTAATTCGCAAGTTCGCACCGGGGATGTCCATGTGGCGATGATGGCATGAGTGTTGAGAGAAGAAAAACGAGTGTCGTTATGCACGCCAGTAAGACACCACTGGCTGAAATCTTGATCTGTGAGTTGCCCATGCCCCAGAATAAGTTTCCAGCCGCCAGACTACCTAGCTTACACGCTCCAAATGCCCGAATAGGGCTGGGGCGCGATGGCAGGACTGCTCAAGAACACCAACCATCGGAGCCAATGAATCAAATAATTGTTCTAGCTTCGGTAAACCCCTGCCCCTTGGCAACGGCCAATCTAGTCGCTGCGATCCATCTCGGCAGTGGAGATGCCGCCTGCGCATAAGCACAGCAGAACCACTGCCTATTTGGGCCATCTATTCCACGCTGTAAGCTGACTACGCTGCGACGAGCAAGAGGAAATAAATACCGGTTCGCCCTGTCGTTTAAGTATTGCAGATGCCAGGGCGATTTGCTACTCAATATTCACTCATTTTATTTTTTCCTGTATTAATTGTTTGAACGTGTTGTATACACAAAATGGCTTCTGGCAAGAAGACGGTTCTCATCACTGGGTAAGGATGGCACCAGTGTCCAATTACACGCCTTTGCGACTAACACGGAGCTGCAGCTGCACCCCAGGCGGCATTGGCCATGCGCTGGCCTTGAAATTCCACGAAGCTAGTATGTGCTTGTCGCATTGATTGCTCTCTTGCAACATGCGCTGACTTTTATAGACTACCATGTGATTGCCACCGCTCGCCGCGCCGAAGTTCTGGAGGAGCTCACCAAGATGGGCATGAGCGCCGTCTCGCTCGACGTCACCTCGAGCGCCAGCATCGAAAAGTGCAAGGCGCAAGTTTCCGAAATCACCGGTGGCACTCTTGATATTCTCGTCAACAACGCGTACGTTTTCCATCGGGGTTCACCCTTCCTCCCTGCCCCCTAATCAGCAGCAGCACAAGCAGCAGCAGCTAACACCGTTCCAGCGGCCTCCTCTACATGCTTCCCGCGACAGACATCGACATGGACGGCGTCCGCTCGACCTTTGAAACCAACGTCTTTGGCGTCATGGCCATGTGCCAGGCTTTCGTCCCGCTCCTCATCCGCACCCGCGGCCTCATCCTGCAAATCTCGTCCATCTCCGCCGTCGCCGCCGACCTCTACGCTAGCGTCTACTCGGCCACCAAGGGCGCGCTCAACTCGTACTCGCGCAGCCTGCGCCTCGAGCTGCGGCCGTTCAACGTGCGCGTCATGGTGGCCGTCACGGGCACCGTGAAATCCAAGATTGCCACCAAAATCTCGCAGCACCTCCCGGAAGATTCGCTCTACCAGCCCGTCAACGACATCTACATCAAGCGCCACCAGTTCAGCCAGGAGACCATCCCCATGGACACGGACGTGTACGCCGGCAAGATTGTCGCGCAGGCGATCAAGGGCGAGGGCTGGATGGGCGGCTGGTTCGGGCGCACGCCGGACTGGTACTGGACGGGCGGCATCGCGCGACGCACCTGGCTCGGGCAGTACTTCCCGACGAGCTGGATCGAGAGCATGACCGCGGCGCTGTCGGAGAATGACGAGATTACAAAGAGGATTCACGAAGCGCAAGAAAAGACGGCATAGAATGGACACGTAGCATTGATTTCCTTGACTAGTTATTTTAGCGACTCAATTAATTTCCCTTTCTTAACATGACTCTACAAAGAAGCATTTGTGACAATCTCGGGCTATTATGCCTCGAATGAAAAAGCTTGACAGCAAAACATTGAATAAGAACCAAAATGGAAGAAGAACATAACCGAAAAGTGCAACCACAATTGTCTCAAGTCGAGTTAATTGCGCCTTTCGTCGCTTTCGAGCAAAGCAGTCGCGGCTCGCTGAAGTGTCTCGACCGCGGCAAACACGTCCTGAAACGACCGGAGAGATTTCTCATTTGCGTCAGACAAGAAGCGACCCATCGATCGCGCCCAGTTGGACCCCTCCCTTTGCGCATTTTCGAGCGCTGCAATTTTCTGCTCCAGCTTCCTCATCTCCATGCGGCACACCTGATGATCATCGTGCCCAATCACGTAAGTCTCGCGATTGAGTGTACCGACAGGGGCCGTCGGCTGCGCGCTGGTCGCGGGGGAAAAGGAGCCAGCCGCCTCCGTTTGCATGCGCGAGTTCACTTCCTCTCTTCGGCGTCCAATTTGGTCGGAGACGCCCTGCAGCTGAGATCTAAGGTCTGCGTGCCTAGTTGACACCGGAGGAGAACGGGACACGCGAATGCTGGCAAACTGCGACGCAAACTGATTTGCTTCCGAGAGGTTCGGGATTTGCTGGTGCGTCTGCCAAGACAAGGTAGTGCTGTCTCGATCAGAAGTTGTCGTGTGGTTGAGTTGACCTGCTTGCTTTGCTCTTTTCGACACAGGTACGCGCTGAATACGCTCATCAGGTGCTTCTCGCTTCAAAGTGGAAGCTTGTTGATTTGGAGAGCCTGCTGCAAGGACGGTGAACGGATTGGGCTTCTCGGTCAATGCTTGGGAGTTTTCGCCACTGTGGCTTTTGAAAATGTTTCTGGAATCATTCGCGTTAGCACTTCTTCCATTTGAGTTTGTTGTTGAAATTCGCACTCAAGTTCAAGGTCTCCATCAGTGACAGATGTGACTGGCGGTCCAGAAGGTTTGACTCCCAGTAGACAAAGCGGAAGGTTATTATCCAGAAACATGTTGGCATGGTTGTCTCGAATGGCGAACCATGAATTGCGAAGGGTGTTAATTTGCTCATTCGATAGCTGGCAGGGACTGGTAGTGCTTGTCGTGTGTTGGCAACGCAGCCACTCGTCGACCAAACACGCGAGAAGCGGGCGTCGGCTTTCATTTGAGCGGTGACCGTCGCGACGTGCTTTGGCATAAAGGCTGACAATATCACTCGTCTTTTGGCAGCTAGGTGTCGTTTTCATCTTCCAGTCTACGGCGACCCAGTCCCAGAACTCTGGACACGACTTCAGTGAGTCGTAATAGGATAGCAGGCGAAAGAGGACCACAAGATTTGTGTAGATGCGAGCTGCCCGAGAACCTTCAAGATATGAGCATGTTGCAAGAAGGTTGGAAATAGACGAGTGTCGTTTCTTTGCAAGCCGGGGTGGTTTGAAATTTTCTTCTGCAAACCCGAAAATGCTTGGAAGAAGCAGATCTTCGTCCGCCATTCTTGATGATGCTTCCCGAGAGAACAATGTGTAGAGAAAAGATTCAAGTAGGTGGACCAAATTGGTGTGTGAAAAAAGAAAGAAAGACGCAGATCGAAGAGGTAGAGAGAAAAAGGAGACAGAGCCGAGAGGAGGTACGCCGATGACGCAGAGTGTTTGTTGCCAACTGGCGAAACTGACGCGCGCGAGGATTGGAGCAAACGGGGCCACTCGCATACTTTTGGACTAAAAGTTTTCAATACGATTTATTTCAAATTTACTTCATACTCAATTTTTCTTATCTTCTTCCGCGCCCCTAATTCTTTGAAGATCCGTTTCGACAGTGTGAAAGAGAGCATATTGGATATAACTTTCCTCTTGTCTACCACTGTCAAAGGCACTTTACTGCCACTGAACTCCTTGCCAGGCGGCGAGACTCTTGCGCCAGCTGCCGACCAGATCAAACACATTGCTATCAGTCACAAAGCCCTGCAGCAGCTTGCCTTCTTCTCCGCCGTACACAAACTTTTTGACATCCCGCTCAATCACGCCGCCCGATTTGGTGTCCTGCGTCAGCCTCATCACCCAGGTCTTGCAGTGCTTGAGCGTCTCGTCCGCAGTCGCGCCCAGTGCCTTGGTCTGTGCAATGACCTCTTTCGGCAGGTTGCTCTGGCCAGAGCGATCGCGCTCCTTTTGCTTCTCGTTGAAGTTGAAGATCCACTGCGAGGCATTCTTGACCGCGACGGCCGTGTCGCGCAGCAGAACAATGCGGTGCAGAGACTGCAGCAGCGATGTTGTGTTGCCAATCTCGGAGCCTTCAGCCAGCGAAGCTAGATAGTCGCGCTGGTTTTCCAGAGCGGCTGTAATGGCGCTGGCGAACTGGCCGAGCAGCTCACCCAGGCCGGCTGCGCGGTCGGTGCAGAGCATTACGAGCGAAGAGAGCAAGCTGATAACCTCAAAGTACTGGAGCTCCGACTGGGTAAACTCCGATGCTGCGCCAGGAATAAATCTAGAGAATGAGTTGGAGATTTGGGCGAGCATCTCAATGACATAGTTCTGATCCGTGACAGAGCCCGCCATGGGAACCTTGTAGAATGTGGGCGGCGTGTACGCGAGCGTCTGCTGGAATGCCTCTGCGAGTAACGACAAATGGGCTCTACGATTCTGTAAGATATTAGTACAGCCAAAGAGAAAAAAGAGCAGAAAAGTACATACGCTAGGAGCTGGGCCAAGTCTGAGGCGCTCGTAGATGGTGGGGTTGGCGCTGTGATCCCACGA
The DNA here is from genome assembly GCA_029218145.1 of Aphanocladium album. Lineage (NCBI taxonomy): Eukaryota > Fungi > Ascomycota > Sordariomycetes > Hypocreales > Aphanocladium > Aphanocladium album. Next base: position 30,380 of record JARDXD010001077.1, read on the forward strand.
TGGAAATGATCCATAGTCAATGATGTCGTTCATAGTCGTGTCATCGCGAACATCAGCTAGAGAAAAGTCAGCTTCCCATAGAACTTTTGTCATCTTCATTCGGCTTACTGAATCTTGGATCACTAAGAAATTCCGTTTCCGAGAGACCCAGCAGTCGCTCAGAACGCACACTCTCCACCAAGCTCATTGCTCTGGTGCAGCTCACGCGCAACTTCTCGATGTACGCAGGCACCGTAAGGACACTGCTATAGCTGCCTTCTTGGAAAGCGTCAATCAAGCGTCGAGGCATTCTCATCTTGAGAGAATTCTGGTAGTGCGATTTTATGGACGCCATCAGCCGCCAGCCGTCATTCGTCAGAGGTGAAATCATGCCAGGTGCCACAGTGGACAAGCGGTCGTAAAAGAGCGGCGCGAGCGAATCCATGATGGTATTCTTCACATCCAGCGTATCCCAAGCGGCCAGTCCTTGTTGGAACGAGGAAAGGCGCAGGTGGAGCTGTGCCAGTAGCAGGCAGATTTGGCTATGCTTGGGTGAAGAGTTGCGTTGCTGCTGGAGGAGGAGGAGGGCCTGCACGAGATACTGCGCAGACTCGCCTGTCGGAAGCGACGAGGGAACTTGATTGGCCAGTCCGATGAGGCAGAATGCTGCGATAAGGGCAACTTCTGACTGTATATCCTTGGTAGACTGCGAAGAATAGGACCCAATCGAACTGATGTGCTTGTGAAGGACCATGCTAGCCTTGTAGGCGCCCTTAAAGATTGCATCGCGAGCCTTCCGCTTTTCGCTGTTTGAGATTACGGTTTCGTATGTCTGCGGACAAGTCGCGGCGAAGTACTGGAACTTCAAGGCCAGAATCTGTTTTCTCAACTCGGGCAGGTCGTCGCTGTTCTTGGCGAATGAGAAGTGGTGATTGGCGAGATAGTCGATTCCGCTAGCATCGAGCTGCTCTGCGAATAGCTTTACATCGTCAAAGCAAGATGGGCTTGCGGCCTGATTATTGATGTATTTGATAAGTTCTCGCAGTCGCAAGGATGCAGGGCTAGAATCTGCGGCGTCGGAGCCCTCTGATTCCAGCAGCTGGAAGCTGGCTGAGACACGCGCCAGCATGATATTTTTCTTATATATCAGCTTGGAGTCCGCTGCTTTAGACAGCTTGAGTAGAAGATTCTGTACAGTCGATATAGATCTACAAATTGTTAGCTCGAGTGGATTGACTCAAGATGGATACATACTCTGCGTCAGTATCTTGGACATGGCTTGCGGCGGTGATAAATAGGCGCCACACCTCCCAGTCAGACGCCTGCAGTGTTGGAACATCCTGTTCATCTGCCACTGATAAACAATCCCTGCAGACGTTGTAAAGACCCTGCCAGTTTGAGTCGCCTTGTAGTTTGCTGATCGCGTACATGAGCGGCTCCTTGCGCCCCTGCTTGAGCTGTTCGATGGGGCTGAAGACAGGGCTGCCGAGAAGCTTATCAAAGTCCGCAGCAGTGCCATGCGCACCAACGATTTCGTACAAAAGAAGAATCTCCTGCTCTGTTTGTATACTGCGAGCAGGTAGAGATTTTTTGTCCTCTGCCTATAGTTTGGTCAGTGGAGGCGACTGTCACGAGTGTCACGCGACTTGCCTGTTCAGTTGCTTGTGCAGCGCGCTCTATTTGCTTCTGCGCCAACATGGCATACAGCTTCTTCTTTTCAGGCGGCGATTGCGCAGATATCTAAAAGGTGTCAGTATGAGTTTGGTATGCGCAGTTGATGACATACAGCTAAAAGATGAGTGATGGCAATGTTCCAGAAGAGAAATGCTCTCTCCTGGGGAAACGATTTATCAATAAGAGCAGCGATCTGATACATTAGCCAAGCGGTATATAATTTTATAGCATGAAACACATACCTGCTGCGCGCTGACAAGATCCCAGTGAAGAAGGCAAGACTCCAGACACCGCGTGGTTTGGCTTCTGTCTTTAGGCGCGGCCTTGGCCGCACGAACTCGCAGAGGACCCAGTGTCTCAGCGAATTCATCTTCTTCCAATAAATCGCGCGTAGCCCATTCTAGCAGGTCAATTCCGTCTGCATCCGTGATAACAGTGCCGTCCTTGACGTAGGTCAACAGCGCCGTCATGGCGCCATATTTGGCGGCGGGGTCGTCCAGTTGGCTCTCGGCGCAGACTTTCAGAACCTGCGCGTGGTTAGTTTCCGCAAGTATGAGTGGCTTTCTTTCAGCAGGATGTATTGTTCAAAGCGTTGGATTAGGCGCTGCGCTGTTTGCTCACCTCATAATACGGATCGTTCACCATCTTGGCACGCTTCTCAGCCAGTCGTGCGACGGTGCTCCAATTTTGGTCGTAAAAGGCCGACTGGAGCTGGAGGTCGACCCCATTTTTGAGACGTGGCCCTGAGCCCTGCATGAGTTTGTGGTTTGGCGCGGTGTTATTGTGCGGTTTTCTGATACAGAAATGTGAAGCCGTCAAGTTTGACAGAGTTCGGGCTAAGTGTGGATTTTGTGGTGGAGTTGTGCGCTCATCACTGGTCGCTCGCTGGTACATTCTCACCTAACGTTTGCTTATTCACGCATTCGACATCCTCAGAATACGGTCCACGATTGTGAGCGAAATCGTTGAAAATTTGATAACCTACTCGAATGTCGCTTTGCCGAACATGGTATGACGTTTGTGGATGCTTGCTTTGTTGGGTATGGAGGTACCGCGTGGACTTGCTAGCTGGCCGCTGCAGCCGCTCGGGTTTCCATCACTAGAACTGGTCCTCTGCAGGCAAACAGCCTCAACTCAGCCAACGCCAGAAATTCCGTAGTGTTTTATTGTGAAGAACATGAAAGTATCTGGTAAACCTGCAGTTTTGCAGTGCCATCATCGGATACCGGAACACCGACGGGTATGCCGCATGGCTGCATGCTGCAAGCGGTTCCTGCTTTCAGAAGAGATCATTCAGCAGACTATCTAAAGTAGTTTGTTTGAGTCACGCAGTGATATGTAGAACTCCCAGGGCATGCCTATTTATCAATTTCTCCTGCCAAGCCTCGTTGCTGGCATCCCCACTCAGCAACACATCTGGAAAGACGTCAATGCGGATACAAGTTGCTCAAACAATTACACTACAGTAGAATGCGCCTCATCTAGTCATCATGACCGAGACAAGGCTCAAAGTGTGGTTTCATACGACTTCCCGCGGGGATTATTGACCAGATCCAGCGAGAGGCAATTGAAATAGGGTACTGAGATGAACGGCGGTTCAGTGTCTACCGCTCCTCAGTCCTATAAGCTTTTAACTAAATTAACCTAGGCTCTTTTAACTAGCTCTTGAGTAACCTTTAATTTATATAAGTATAGCTAAATATTACTTTATATTTAATGTGTTTATAGTAG
>JARDXD010000252.1:0-33683 GCA_029218145.1 Aphanocladium album
ACAGGGGGGGGGGGGCAGGCAGATTGGCAGAGAGAAAAAAACAGAGATCGACAGGAAACGTCAAGATGCTGACACATGAATACGAATAGCACCTCCTTCCTGGTCCAGTCGATGCGGCGATCAAGGCATGAACGCGTTGGCGATCTGTTTGTGCTGCAACATGGACGTGCCAACTGCCGGCAGGCCTGAGCACTAACTGACACCGCCAACCGAGCGCACTGTTGACTGACAGCTGAACCCCCCTTCTGCTGCCTGTGCATATGACTTGTCGCTTTGTCTAAAAACACCACCATCCGTGGTAGCTACACCACAAGCCACCATCGTCATGGTGCCGTTCTTGCATCGTCGACTCGCATTGTGACATTATGAGATTTATTTTACAAAAAATACAACTTGATTGTTCGCCTCGACTCGCCTGTCCTCGCCTCACGACCGCGCCTCGTAACCCATGTGAACATGTCCACCTATACCTTGGTCTTCTGCTCTTGCCAGCCAAAAGTCATGCCGCCAGAAGAACGAACAGGCAGGCAGGCACAAGCTTGCTGCCGCCAAACTCATAGGGGGGTCTCTCTCATGTTGTGCATTTTCGAGGTTTCTGCCATATCACGCCCCGGCAGACCGCGCAATGCACATCTTGCTTCGATATACTTGAAAACTTGCTCTTGCTAAGAAAACGACCGCCCCAACCAAGGGCGCCAATTTTGATCAGGCTCGGACTGCCGACTCTTCTCTAGCTTTCTTGATTTCGACTTATTTTTAAATATTTCCCAGCGGTTACAGAGATTCTTATCTCCGGTGTGTTGCAAGTGAAAGGCAGCGTGGGGACTGGTACGACGCAACAGGATGGATATTCCCAAGAACCAGGAAATTGTCGCCGTTGCCGCGAACATGCAACCTCAAAATGCTGCACCAAAACCATTTAATCCTCCTGGTTTGGAGCAGGAGCAGGCAAGATGGCCCCTTCGGACCGTGAACGACAATACGACAGCCTCTCGGTATTTGACGGCAACTTCTCAAGTGCGAGTGAAAGCATCAAACGACCCTAGGCATTTTGGACACCATTCTACAAATGATAGAAACTTCCCTGCCACCTATCATCCGCCGTCTCGCCCAAGACGCGGACTAGACGACCATGCTTTCCCAAGAGATCCGACAGCACGCAGTCTTGAAGAGGACCTCCTGGCCCGTGAACGCAGAATACGTTCTTACAGAGACACAACTTCCGAGATAATCTCACTCTATGCGTCTAGAAACTCGACGACTCACAATTCGGACCTGGCTCGGAATGACGACGATGATTCCTCCGGAACATTACATTCAAAATTCTCTAGCTCTCACCGCCCGGTGCACCTCAACAGCACTCACTTTCGGAACGGAAGCTGGCAGAAATCCAGAACACCGGGCCCCTATCCCACGCGTTTGCGACGCCCAGGTACCAGTCTTGCCTCGCCCACGATGGCAGAGGCGCGAGGAAGGGACTACAGCAGAATGACGGAAGGCGATCGTGGCCCACACGTAAGTTAGGCCTCCTCTATTCTTCTGACGTTAAAACCAAAGCCGACTGCTGACTATAAAAAGTATAAAATACCCGAAAAGAGGCTAGCTCATAATCGCTACAAAGCTTCACTTGCTAACAACCAACGACGAGCCCCGCCGCTTTCTCTTCGTGCCGAAATGAACAGGTCTTCTGGCTCACTACCCTCTAGATCGTCACCTGGCCCAAACCACTACATGACAGCATCGGGCCGCGCTAGAACGCCAAGTTCCACTGTATCTTGGGCATCAAGGCCCTCCGATCGGTACTATATGGGCTCTACCGACCAGAGCAGTAGATCTGCAAGTTTAACATCAATCGTTGAGATGTACCAGCGGCCCATGACGTCCAGCAGCACTTGTCCAGCCATGAGGCCAAGCGGTACACTCTACTATGACTATTCCGAAGATTTCAATGATCAAAATATACTCAATACCCGCATTTTGGAGGCACCGCTTTCACCAGTCCCCCACAGAGTCATTGGTGGCATAAAGCCGGCCATCCTACAGCAGGATCTGGAGCTCAACTCGCATAGCGCAATGTGCAGATCTTCACTCGCACATACCGCCTTTAGAGGGGGATATAATCGAACAGAGAGCAGCATCGAGAGTTCGTTCGATTCATATCTGCAAGGCAGCCATGACGACTCCATCGAAGAAATTGAACGCGCAATAGCAAATGCCATCTCGAATGCAGCGGCAGATAAACTGGTCGCAGCCTCTGAGCACTTGAATGCGTATACTGATGCAATGAGAAACAACATTACAGATAGCCGGTCGAACTTGTCAAATGCCGGCAACACATCACGGCGACTCCCTGCCACAGAGAGACAATACGGACTTAAGACCTCGGCTCCGAACATGGAAATGAACATCGGCAGCAGACGATCATCGCAGTTGAGCCTCAATAAAAATGCTATGGCCTTAGATCCAGCTTTCGCGGATTTTACTTCTCTTCTGTCTTCTTTTGAGCGACTCGCAAAATCCCCGTTTTCGCGACTCAGTGATGAAGATGACATCGATGAACGACATAGCAGACGAAGCAGCAAAATATCGACAATGGAAACACTTGACGAGCTAGAAATAGCAGAGCATCCCAAAATGAAGCGTCCCCGTGGTAATATCACCACCGGGCAGGCAGGAACCCCTGCATTGACTGCTGTTGAGTCTCCGACTGAACGCCCAGCCTCCCCGGTAGATGGTACCGAGCCTCTTACACCGGAGCCTCTTTCACCTCATCGTGGAAAAAAGGGACAGAATGAATTGCGCCAACGCTTCATGAAAGCTTTGCCGCCACTTCCAGCAGAGGGGATTGCCACGCATCCCGGTCAGGTTATTCACGATTCCGTAGACAAGCGCAGTAAGAACGACTCTGCCATCTCTCAGGTTCGATCATTGTCACTTCGAAGCCATATATCGCGCTCGGACAGTCCCGGAAAACTGAAACTGCGTGTTCGTACTCCGTCTTCCTTTGGAGATGGCGACTCCGTAACAGCATCTAACGGCGCACCACGCGAGCGACGTTCTGCTGATGAATGTAGAGCCACGACCAATTTCAAACCTCCACCAAAACTTAAACTGAAGATTTCGCGTAACCAGCTAGGCCAAGGACGAGCTACTCAGACCGGATCCATGATTCGTAACAATCGTCTGAAGCAGTGCAACGCATTAGCCGACGTGGTACAGCCGCCACGCAGCGACCTTGACAAGAAAACAGATTATCCAACTCTTACGGCAAGACAAGGCGGAAATGAGAGACCAGAAATCATGGCCAGGGGTTTTGATCCCCGAGATAGTGCGGGCGGTTCGTGCCAGCCTTCTGATCAGTTTAATCTTTCATATCCGCCGACGCCCGTCCAAAGCGCACCCGCCATTCTGCCCCGGCCCCGATCATCGTATCAGTCAGTGGCGGAGATGCAAACAGTGCAGACAGAAGCCGGCGAGGCAGTCTCACATCGTATCAAACCAAAGTTTTCGTTTTTGCGTTTACGACTGGTGAACCAAGCCTCCCCCGTGACGCTAATGAAGCCTGCACCTGGCCCTACCTACAATAATTACGAGTCCAACGAGAAAGCGGTGGAGAAAGCTACTACTTGCCACAATATCAGCCAGTTTGATACGACAATGACTGAAAATCTTACCAGCAGTGTGTCGGTAAAGTCTGAACGAGTGGGCAATCGAGTAAAGCGGTGGGCCACGGATGCCAAGCGTGTGGTTCGGTCATACGTTATACGTACTCTGATTCGGACCCCAAAGAGTGCAGGAGTCTAAAAAAGAGTCCCATGGACTAGCTATGAATTCGGGATTCAAGGTGCGACGAATTCTTCTGCAAGCATGGAATGTGCCTGTTCCAAGGTGCGTGATGGATGCAGTTGTCGGTGCGAAGCATAGCCAGACAAATAGAACAACGAATTAGGTTTAAATCAGATGATACAGCATCAAATTAGCAATAGTCTAAAATCTCTAACGCTAAAGAAATCCCTGTTTTCTAGCTGCCTCTTGAGATCAGTGTAAAGTGAGGCGTCAGAGTAGGAGGGCACCACTGGGAAACAGCAGCGGAGGCCAAAGTCCGAAGTGTTGAACTCTGCAGGACGCCCACTTAAACGAGTCATGGAAGCTGAGCGATGTTGGGGTAAACTGCAATCAAACAACGACAGGCTGTCTTTGTTAAATAGCAATCTATAACCAATTTATTTCCTCTTGAACGGTTCAGCATCATGGCTGCGCGAGATTATGCGGTAGCGAATGGTCTTGATGTGCGCCTTGCAGCACGCCATGGAAGACATACTGGTCCGACCTCTGGCCTTGCGCCCGGGTTCCTACAGGCCAATATGCTAGTACTGCCAGTTGAATACGCCGATGATTTCAGAAGACTCTGCGCACGCAACCCTGTGCCGTGCCCTCTGATCGCCGAATCCTCAGACCTGGGGAGCTTTGCAAGCGTCACGGGCTGCACACCCAGGCTGACGATGGAGGGCTGCGACCTGCGCACCGACATCCCGGCCTACATGGTCTACAGCGACTCGAAGCTGGTCAAATCCCACTGCCGAGATATCAAAGACGAATGGACGGACCGCCACGTCGGATTTCTGATTGGCTGCTCCTACAGCTTCGAGACGGAGCTGGCGGCCGCCGGCCTGCCACCACGGCATGTGGTGCTGAACCGCAACGTGCCCATGTACCGGACGACGCTCGCGCTGTGCCCCGCGGGCGTCTTCACCGGGGGCACCTACGTCGTCTCGATGCGGCCGTACAGGAGGAAGGATGTCGAGCAGGTCCGGTCGATTACGCGAAGATTCGGCGCGACGCACGGCGAGCCGATTGCCTGGGGCTGGGAGGCCGTGAGGAGCTTGGGCATCCGCGACGTTGACGTGCCCGAATGGGGTGATGCGCCGTTGACGGAGGACGGAAAGCCGCTGGGTGAGACGAGAGAACAGGGCGCCCGGGATGAGGAGGATGAGGATGAGGAAGTGCCTGTGTTTTGGGGCTGTGGCGTGACGCCGCAGGAGGCTGTGATGCGGGCTGGGCTCAAGGGTGTGGTGATGGCGCATGCTCCTGGTCATATGCTGGTGTTGGATGCAAAAGATGAGGATATTGTTAGCTAAAGGGTGTATGGAGAGGTGTGAAATAACGAATTAACGATATATATACATATACAACAGATAGCATGTGAGCTTTGTGAATTTACCAAGATTGGACAATGAAAACCATTGGTTGTTTGGTGGGACCACCATGAAAACGAAGACTAGATATTATGAGAGTCCAGTGCCTGATTAATGACACATCACGAAATAGCATGTAACAAGAACAATCTAAATTAAAAGAGATGATGGAAATGCAAGACGTGGCCAAGGATTGCGATACGCCATTCTTAAGGAGCGCTGTAGCGGACAGCAACCCCGCTAGAACCCCGCCCCCACCACGCCCGATGCTGCGCTGACGCCTCGGCCAGCTGAGGACCTTCAGCGCCTGACGCAACGAGGTTCAGCCGCCTGGCCAGCCAAAGGGAGACAGGCTCTTCACCTTCACCACCCCTCCTCGCCTTGACATTGATATCTATATTAACAACCCCACCTCTCTCCTCGACGGCCTGCGGGCCACTCTTCTGATACTGGAGAACGGATAGTCACTTTAGCCGCAAGTTTGAGAGATCAATTGCGATGGAGGAAACACAGACCCCCATGGGGGAGTCCATCCGCACATCGTGAGCTCTGCTAGTTGATCTATTAGTTGAAGCTCTTACTGACAACAAGCCATGGAACAGGTGTGAGCGATGCCGCCGTCGTAAGGTTTGTCTAATTGCTGCACCATTCTCAAATACCACACACTCACATTTTGTGACAGATTAAATGTGATCGCAAAAGGCCTTGTTCTAGATGTGTCAAGGCAAACAAAGAATGCATCCTGCAAGGCACAGGCGAAAAGCAAAGGTATGTAACAAAAGCTGAGACATTTTTGTATTAGTACTGACGGTTCCATGCTAGACCAGTATCGAAAAGCTACGTCACTGCCCTCGAAGGTCAGATCTCGGCACTTGAGCAAGTCATTCGCCGGCTCGCGCAGGCCGACGGGGCAGAGCGTGACGAGATTCTCGCCCAGCTCCCAGCCTTGTCAGTTGCTGCAACTGATGGCGCACCGGCTGCAGAAAAGACAGAGACCCCCTCGGATCCCACCGTCGTCGCGGCCCGTCTCCGGTCTGGCCAGCTGCGACGACTGCACCCGAGCCAAGGCGCGCAGTTCTTTGGAGGCACCAGCTTCCTGCAGATGCACTTGTCCCGAGAGTCATCCATCCCGGCTGGCGCCGCACCGCTTCTCGAGACGTCACCGACCATCAACCCGCTGCAAGATGCCAGCTTCGACCCCAATGCCTTGTCTCCGGTGGCGCCGGCGGCAATCGGCCTGGCGGTCGAGTCGGACGAGTCGACGCCGCGCAGCACGGCGTTCCAGTATGCTCCGCACGACGAGATGTCGCAAAAGCTCATGGCAACGTTTTTCAAAGAGCAGTATCAATATAGCATGGTGGTATACAGAGAATACTTTTTGCGCGACTACGACATTGGCTCCGGAAAATACTATTCGGACGTGTTGCTTTATGCCATCTGCGCGCTGGGTGCTTTGCAGTATGACGACACGCTCAACGTCTCGGAAGTCTTTGCTGGTCAGGCGCAAACGCTTCTTTACGGCTCTCTGGACAACCCGGACCTCACGCTCCTGCAGGCGCTGGTACTACTGGGATACCGGGAGATTGCAGTTGGCAAGACGTCCAAGGGATGGCTGTTTTGCGGTATGGCATTCCGAATAGCCCACGAGATGGGGTTGCATCTGGATCCGAGCAATTGGGATGGCTTTACTGGATTCCACCGCGACCGCGAGATTCTTCGCCGTGTTTACTGGGCCGTTTTCACCGCAGACAAGCAGCTGAGTCTTTACTTTGGTCGGCCACCCGCGCTGTATCCCAACGAATCTGATGTTCGCAACACGATTCGTCTGCAGTACCCCCCAGATTGGCAAGGCCTCTTGGAGACGTACTTGTGCGAAAAGGTTTCTGCGACCGAATTTGAAGACGGCGTTGCGCTTGTTGGCTCCTTTATTTATCGTGCAGAGCTGTCAAAGATTATTCATGTCATGATTACGGATTTGTTTGAAAACCGCCGCGGCGACTCTGACCCGGCTGTCGTAGCGGCCAAGTCGCGCCAAATACACGTGTCACTCACAAAGTGGCTGTCCAGCTTGCCAGGTACCGTACACTGGAATCAATGGACAGTAGGCAAGGTGCCACCTTCTGTGCTTCATTTACAGTACGGTTTCCCCTTTTTATATGCCAGATGGCAACGCGGCTAACGAGGTTGCAGCATGGTATTCCATACCGTCATGATTATCCTGCACAGACCGCCCTCAAACATGTTTGACAAGCCTGGTATTGCCGAAAGCGAAGATGTAGAGATTTGCTACGAATCGTTGCAAGCCATTCAGCGCTTGATGCGCAGTTTTTCTCGATTCTACCGATATCGGTCACTGCCGCTCGACTTTGTACAGACGCTGGCAACGGCCACTGGAATCGTCCTGATGCGGCGATACCTGCTGAAGGCGTCCTGGACGGACCCAGAAGTCGAACGCTCGGTGTCGTTGCTGCTCGAAGCGATGAATGAGATTCAAAATACCTGGCCGCCGGTCCGCGAAATTCGAGACTCTCTGGTGCAGGCGCAGCAAAGCCAAGCCGTGCTGCCCCCAGATGTGCCTTTTGCGGGCAACGACTTGATGACTGGCCTGCATCTAGACGTCTCGGCGATTGGCGATTTTATGCCCTCTTTCGGGAGCGCGGGCGGCAGCACGGGCGGCGAAGACATCGACACCCTCATCACGGATGAGTTTTTGAGCGCGCAGATGCAAACTACAGAGCCCATCATGCAGCCATTTGATTTCAACCAGCCGCCTGGGATGAATTGAGGATCATCAATGACTTGGCGAAATGTTATGCAAATAGAAGAAAAAGTTGGAAAGATATGGGGCGTTTGCGGGCACTGCTGGAGTTTGCACATTTGTGTATATGAAAATACATTAAATAAAAATCCCATCATGCAGGCTTTGGCAGCGTTAGATGGCGCTACTCTGCTTGGCAGACATCCTCTGTTGTGGCTTGTACCTTCAACCAGTCGTTTGTGGCCATGAAGCAGCCACTGAGATGACAATGCAGGGCCTGGTGTTTTAGTAGCAAATTTGGCAACATTTACCCCATTATACGTGTTGGCAGCCGTGGAATAGACATTTCCTGATTATGTATACTCCTCTGCGAGAGCTTGCGAGCGCTGTCGGCAAGCTCCATTGCAACGGCGTTGCCGACCAGGCATTCTAAATTAGCCCGCTGAATATCATGAGTATTATCGGCATGGACAATGCAAGTGGAGCTGAAGAACCGGCTGTCGCTACATATTGCCTGATAAGGGTTACCTTGGAGCTACGTACCTACGCACATGCCTTGGATCGTATTTCAATCACGAGCGCTCGATATCACCGGCTCTTTCTTACTTGTTTCGCTGCCTTTCACCATGGTAATATTTTTATTTGAGTTCAGCAGGGAGGTTTTGCGTAAGCAGATAGTAGCTTAGGCTGATTAGAGGTGCTATTATAGGCACGGTGATTATTGTCATGGGTGCCATGGTTAGAGAGGCTGTGATGGCGCCAGTCCGAAAATAGAATCAGCTTTGAGCTGGCCACATTTGCACTCAGGGGTGATGACTTGGGCAATTCTTGAAGACTGCAACCAAGTGTTCGTTTCTGTTATAATCGAAAACTTTTAGATTCAGTCTGCCATAGGCCTAATCTGGGCATATCGCTCGCTGAAGGGGCCTTTTCTGTCGGCGCAACTAGAGTCTATCGAGGCCAGATTCAAAACCTCTCCACAAGCCGGCGGAAAATGCTCAGGATGTCTAGCATGGGCAAAAGCAAATTAGACCCATGGCGCCCGCTGACGACAACCCTGCGTTGACTGCCGCAAGGGCCTAAGAGACAGCATTATGAGGCGGATTGGTCTAGCCAACGCCATGATTCACGCATGATTCAGGCAGCGCAGAGCGAAGGCTTGCCAAGTGATCTTGTCTTGCTTGGGCCGCGTCGACGAGCAGCGTCTATTTGCAGCGTACGCCATCTGCATTCCTGCCCCGCCTATTGAAGAGACAGAACCCCTACCGGTGGGAGAGCACAGGTGTGACAGCACATCACCCCTTTGCAGACGGTACAGATGGAGATGGGCCCCACGGCCAGAGTTAATTTATCCGGGATATTGATATTTTCTTTCGGCATGATGGCGTGTGTTGCTGCCCGACATGAGCGTGCTGGGAGAGTATATTCATTGGCAGATATAGGAAGGTGCAGATAGCAGCGAGAGAAACAGCAGAGATTTGGTCGATGGGTCGATTCGACTAGGGAAGAAGCTCAAACAAGATCGACGTTGGGGATACTACGTAGCCGACGTAACGACGTGTACCAAGTTCAATCTGTCACTCTGGTTGTTTCTGAGAGATGGACTGGACTGACTGACTGGTGGGAGCTTACAGCGCCACATTTTCCTTCAGTCGGAGGCTTCCCGCTGCCTGGGGGGCGCCCAGTAAGCTTCCGACTCTGCCCCAGGAATTGTGGCCATAGCGGCAAGTCCCCTAACAAAGTCACCACTAACAGAGTCCAGGGCACCGCTGCTACTCAGCTAGTTAGCGCTGCCTACGTACCAAGTAATAATAAGGACCTCACTAGTTAGTTAGGCCAGCTGCCAACCAACCAGGCACAGCCGCAGCCAGTTTGTCACTGCCTTGGCAGCTGGTACCACTATAAGCTCCTCCCCGAATCTTTTCGCTTGCGCCTCGTATCCTTGCATCACAGGGCCAGGCAAAAAAAAAAGTTGTCATCCTGGAGAACAGGCTCCAAAGATTTTGATTCCTCCTCGAAATCCTACCTGAATGTCGCTCAACGTCTAATCGGCTGCGGCCCCTTGATCTTCGAACGGTCGTCGCCAGCATGGATTACGACGCAACGCCAACGGCCACGCCGCCTCCGCCGTCGAGTGGGATACCCAAGCCTGATCCCGCCGCCGTGCACAGCAAGGCCTCATCATCGGCCTTTGAGAGGCTCCCCGACGAGATCATCGAGCAGTACGCTTTGGAGATTGCGACCTAGGGACGAGAACGACCATGTTACTTACTGACCGTTTTACCGCAGGATCCTTCGTGTCGCCGACCCCGACAGCTTCGCCTCGCTCGTTGTCCTCAACCAGCAGACCCGTCGCGTCTCCCAACAATCCGACCTCTACGCCAGCCAGCTCCAACGATGTGCCTCATACGCGACCGCTCATGCTGTCTTTTCCAAAGTCGAAGACGAAGATCTTCCCAAGTTCCGCCGCCTTTTTGCCCGCGAGGTCAAGCGTAACCTCTTCAACGCCTATAATCGGCCCTCTGAGACGTTGGTCAAGCTGGTGTCCAACTCGAACAGCTCATCCTCCTGCCCGGGTGGTGAGGGTATGCAGTTTAGTGCCTCATCCAAGGGCCATCACCTCTTGGCCTACAATTCCTCTCGAATTTATGTCCTTGGCGTCAGTGGACCTGATCTGGAAGTCAAACGCGAGTTCAAGATCCAACGTCGGCCGGTATCTGCTACAATCACGGATGATGCGAGCACCCTTGTTGTTCTCTCGACGGAGATGCAAGTCGACCTCTACGACCTCGAAAAGAAACCCCCGAAAAGAAAGAATGCTATTATACTTGACCGAAATCCCCGTACCATCGCCGTCTCCTCATGCGGCTCCGTCATGGCCGCTGCTTACGACACTGGAATCGAAGTGTTCTCGCTAAACCCCAATGCTACGTCAGCCGAACGCCGCGAGGTGAAATGCGACCCTGTAGACAACCTTGCCTTTTCGTTTGACGGCACGCAGATTTTGGGCACAACAACACACTCGAGTCCTCCCACCACCGTTGTCTTGACTGCTCCCTATTACGATCCCGGGAATGTTGCTGAGCAGGACAACCTCAGCGCCATGTGGACAACCTCCATCCTATTTCCGAATACTAGCCATGATTGCAGTCACGCTGTGCTGCTCCAAAATGGAACCGAAGAGGAGGCTTGTTGGGCCTTTACATACGATCGTAGCTTCGAAACATTCCGCGCCATTCGCATCGACGATCTTCGCAATGGCACCACCTACTTCACAGGTCCAGTCCCGAGGCCATCATCACAGTCTAAACTACTTCCGAGCACGTTACCAGCCGCTGCCTACCATGGCCAACTAGTATCAGCTGGCTTTCACGGGAGTGAGGTCTGGGTATACGGTGTGCCCGAAGACTTGGATGCGGTACCAGAGCCCCCGGTCGGGGGTTTTGATGGCTCTTCCGGCCTTGGACGAAAGAACAGTCAGCACAGCAGCCTCAGCCGCCATGGCTCTTCCCGCGGAAGAGATGGAGATGCCAGACTTCCTCAGTGGCAGATTTTGTGCGACAAATTCCGGAACAACTTCGTTGCCGGCCGCAAGGTAGCTGATCTCACTGGCATGAGTACAGTCAAGTGGGTTGAGGGTTTCGCGAGCTCGTCGGCCAAGGATCGTTTGCTTGTGACATCGCGAGGAATATGCCCTACAAGACTAGCTACTGATGAAGAAGACATCGATTTCGTGGACGGAGGTCGGGTTTGTATCTTTGACTTTGAGTACGGTCCAAGAAGCGGATCAAAACGTGAAGTTGTTATCGATGTTGGGACAGAAAACGCCGAGGTCTTGCAGGAAGAGCAACGAGATATTGAGACCGACGTGGCGATCGTACGCCGCCGTACCGTGGTACAGAACCGTTCTGGCCGCAATCAGCTGCTCAGAGCTGCCACCACAGCAAACCAGCATCCCATGCCACCATTGCCACGCACACAATCAGCTGAGGACAATGATCCACTGGTGCCCAGGAAGGTTGGGGTTAATCCTGCTGATAAGTCTACGCTGGAGGATGAATCCATTGCCTCCATTGACGAGATGGAGGCTTTTGATGATCCGTATTCCCATGCAAACCCTCGTTCCACCACGACGCTACGACGCGCAGCGACTGCCGCTGCGGTGAATCGTCGACTCAACCCCCGCACTGCTGATGGCCAGAGAGTCGTGTATCGCCGCGCCGACGGACGAGGTGAGCTTCCGCATGAAAGCGATGCGGACAACTGGGTTCCGCCTCCGCCTCCGTATCAGCCAGACGATCCAGGAACTCTGCCCGCATTTCTCCGTCGACCGGCGGTTGCACCTCTGCCCTCACCCGTGCGACCTTTCACTGCCCTCCCACCAGCACAAACTCCAGCATGGCCTGGCCAGTTTTCTCCTCGTTCCCAACAAGCGCAAATGGATGGATCAAATATTCCTTTCCGCCAGCGAACTGCGAGCGATGAAACCACATACAGCAGTATGCAGCGACCGGGGGAGATACCGCGTCCCCTGTCAACGCCATCAGTTATGCCAGCTTATGGAGAGCCGATTATGGACGATTTATATGGGGTATCCCCATCTGCGTCACCGGCGCCCGAGCGCCAAGCTGTAAGAAATGTGGCAGAGGATCCATCATCGGAACACATCTCGCCAGAACTGCGTCACTCTGAAACAGTAACCGCAATGGCCACCCCCGCAACCGTTGAGTTGTCGGATGCAGTCGAAACTGTCCAGCACAGTCACGGACAAAATAACAACTTTACTCTATCTGTAGCCATTCCACCAGCACAGCTCTCGCCCGTTGGTGAAGAGCAAGTGCACAATCGGAGACTTTCCAACCCGCAGACTTGGCCGCTGGCTGCGCCCACACAGCCGCAGCAAGCGCTGATACCTCCACAGCAAAACGTTGCAGCATACTCCGCCCCGGCGACAGACGCGACCATGGCTGAGCTGGCAGCTAGCTCACTTCCACCGCCTCCCAGCAATGACCAGATCAGTCGACTGAATAAGAGAATCAGCATGGGTGCTCCACGACGCCTCTCTGGCGGTATACTCAATCAATGGGCTGTTCCCGGCAGTCGAGCAAGTTTGATGGAGCCTCCTACCAAGTATCAGTCCTACGAACCCGAGGCAGCGCCAGAGATGCCGCTAGTCAACCCAGAGGAAGACCAACCACTCATTATCAGCACACCCAAGGGCGTCAGTGGTGCGTTTGACTCCCCTGGAGAGACGCAGATCTTGGCGCCAGTGCCTCGGCGCCCTAGACAGAATATTCCTTTCAACCCAGGTCAACCTCCTGCGCCTGTGCAGTCGTTATTCCCGTCGCTGCCAAACAACAGTGACAACGGGCCGCAACAGAAAGCTCGCCGCCTACCTGCCTGGCTGTCCTCGCCACCAGCAGGCTCAACGAGATCACCAGTGCGGGTCAGCCGAAAGCCGAGCAGAGCAGAGAGGGGAGCCGCAAAGAACATTCTCGATGCGCGGAAACGCGGATGGAGACCGAAGTCAAGGAAGGCAAAGGAACCTCAGCCGCAAGGCTTTGTTGTGGAAGAATCTGGGTGGACGGATGTACCACCGCAACCGGTCCAGAAAGACCAGAAAAGGTGTGTAGTCATGTGAGGTTGAAGAAGGGGCATGAGTTGGGGTCATTATGCTGTGCCATCTTGGGTAATAAGATGCAGCTTGCATTTATGCATTGTCATATCACTCTTTGGAAATTTGAAAAAGCGATTTGAGCGTTTTCTGTTTAGCTATTTAGTTTTTTGCATCTTGTCAGAATATGGGCTTTGTACGCCAGCATCATTTGTCATCGTGGAGAAGCAACAACGGGCATACATATATAGAATAGCGTAATGAGTTGTAGCTTTCTGAAATTGTTTATGTGTATTGATGTATCAGCAGCTGATACGAGCTGCATATAACGTCTAAAGAAATACATGAGTCTAAGTGATTTCGTGCATCAACCGTCCAGTGAACTGTAACATTATAACCAAAACGCAAACCCAAGTAAAAATAAGGATAATTTTGCCTTGCATCTAGATCGTTCATGCGCTACATCATGAAAGACATCAGACTTTAGGAAAGCATTCTGTCTCTCAAAGTCGCGGCGTCGTGCCCGGCACATAACGCTGCTTTCCGCGGTGCACGTCTCCCAGGTCAGCCTTGTCCATTAAATCCGAAAACGTCGTGTTGCGATCCCGATCTCTCTCCTCGTGCACGTCCCGCCCCCGCTGCTGCTGCTGCTGCCGCAGCGGCGGCACCGCGTCGGCATCCGCAAACACGTTGATGCTCTCCTCGCTCGCCTCCTTGCGGACCTGCTGCGGCTCCGTGCGCCGCGAGACCCTCCTGCTGGAGCGCATGCTGCGAATCGGCGCGAGGCGCGAGTTGACCACGTGGCCCGTCTTTGCGTGGCTGTCGTCAAACGAGGACGCGACCGACTCGGGCTTGGGCGAGGCGGCGGCAGACGGGTTGGGCGAGGAAAAGGGGTTCGGGATGGAGAGGTGCTTTTGCGCGCGGCGCAGCGCGGCCGAGGGCGTCAGGTTGCGCGTGCGGGCGTGCAGGGCGCCGGCGCCAGCGGCGTTGGTTGAACCGCTCCAGCGGCTGTTGACGGGCTGGTTGCTGATGGAGGACATGGCCGACGGGCTCTTGAGGATAAAGTCGGTGCGGTACGAGTCTTGCTGCACGATGGGCTCGGAGATGTTGAGCGCGCGCGCGTTGTGGTGCGACGAGGACGAGGACGAGGACGTGCCGGTGCGGTACCCCGTTGATTTCTCGTACTGCTGGGTGGCAGAAGGGCCGCGTCTGCGACGACGTACGTAGAGGATGGCGACGATGATGATGATGAGCAGAACCAGGCTGCCGCCGACGACACCGCCGATGATGGACATGGTGTTTGACTTCATACCCTTTTCTGTATCGCCGCCGTCACTCCCAGGTGTGGGTGTCGCCGTCGCTGACACCGGTGTCGTGCTGTGAGGAGAGGTTGTCGTCGACGTTGCTGTGGAGGAAGAAGTCGCAGTCTTAGTCGTCGTCGTCGTTGTCGTCGTCGTCGACTTGGGGTCGCTGTCCTCGCCCGGCTTCTTGGACTGGTCCTTGTTGCGGATGCACTGCCCGCTGCTGCTCGGCTTCCCCGTGGCGGCGGCAATCTTGGCGGCGCAGCTGTAGCCAAACGGGCAGCAGCCGTTGTCGCACGTCTCGAGGTTGACGTTGAAGACGGAGGTGACGACGGTCGGGTCCGTGTTGCCCTTGGGGTCCTGCAGATTCACGTCGCAAGCGATGGGCTGGATCCTGTCGCAGTTGCTGCCCTCGGGGCAGCAGAGCGCCGTGGTGCCGCCGGCGAGCGACTGACACTGGGAGTCCTTGGGACAGCAGAAACCGGACGGCAGGGCCGAGGAACAGGCGACGAGGTCCTTGCTGGCGCAGACCTCGTCGGCGCGGGCGGCCAGCGGCAGAAGCGACTCCCCGGGCGCAGCGGAGGTGCTCGCCGCGACAAGGGCGAGCACGGCATGGCGTATGTGCATGACGCTGAGTGTTGTCTAGCTCGAAAAAGGTTGGAGTGCTGTTTGGATGGGCAAAAGTATTATAGATGCTAGATTGATCTTTTTTGCAGAGCAAGAGGTGATGGGTGACGTGTTTGCTCTGGTCCGTGAAGCTGCGGCCGGCCGCAGGGTCGCAGAAGAGAGAAAAGAGCAGTGAATGAAAAGATGGTGTAGATGTGGCAGCACGTAAGAGAGTATTAACACAAAAACAGAGTATGAATTGCTGGCCAGCGCAAAAATCGTGTATCTGGTTCACGGCAGTGTCAGACAAAGGAAAAAAAAACAGTTTGTGACAAAAAGGAAATGATTAGCAATAGTGTTGAACAAGTCGAGGTATGAAAGAGAAGGAAGAGAAAGGAAGGAAGGACAAGATGCAATAGACTCGGTGAAACGTCATCTTCATGTCTTTCTGCCTGGGAGCGAATATCTGCAAGCGCCCAAAGGTCGACGCGGGCCGGACGCGAGCACGACCAGAGGCCAGCATGAGCCGAGACTGCCTTGCAGCGGAGCTCGGCATCCGTCTCATGTCATACAGTAGCGTGATATTGTTCTTTAGATTAATACGACTACAGAAACATATGAATGAATGGTAAGCTAGAGCAGTTTCTCTTCGAGGGCTTGATGGGTTGTGAGGCGGTGCACGTTACAACAGGCGCGACGTTTAGATGAATCGACAGGGCGAGAGTGCGTTGTTCAGCGAGTTTGGGCAGGGGGGGCCTAGTTTAGCTATCGAGCCAGTTCCACAGCGGGGGCCAAATATAGATTTCAGGTCTATGCTGAGCAAGTACCGACAATTGGAATAACGGGCAAGATGGGCGAGGAAAAGGATGATGTGAAAAGGTCTGCGCAGGACTGGCTGTGGATGGATGGTTTGGCGCCAGGGCGGGACTGAAGAGTGTCGCAGCTTTGGCCGAGTTGGGCAGCCTGGAGCGCTGTGATTGGCTGAGAGCGGCTACGGTACGTCACTGGCGAAAAGAAAAAGAGTCTTTGCAACACGACAACGATAAAGGTTGACAGGGCCAAGACAGCATCGAAGAAGAGTAAAGCAAGGATGAATGAACATTCGTGTTTTCCTTTGCTTTTATCCTAGCAACAAACCTTTGGCATGGCCGTTCTGCTCTTCCTCGGTGCAATGGACACTCATTTGTGCAGCTTACATTTACGCGCTGATACAAGTCACACCTTTCTTAGCTAATTAACCAGGGGCTGCTGTGGCCCGCTGTAGGGCATCAGTAGGCGCCCGCCAGTACGAAGTGGCAGGGCTCTTCCAAAGCGTTGACTTGTGTGAGAAAAGAAGAACCTGGAAACAGGGAAGACACCGAAGAAACAGAAATGAATCACACGATATTGTTCACTTCATTCTCGGCCGAAACAGGTTACCCCCCATCTCCCAACAAGAGGCCTCTCGAGTCCGTCTCTCTCCAACCCCGGACACCGTCCTCCGCCACCATGCACGACGACGACATCAGCTTCGCCCCCAACAGACCAGCGCACAAACCACGAAACACCAGAAATCAATTGGTCGCCTGGTACCAAGTTCAATACACGCCCTCTCCCCTCGTGACTCTCTTTTAGCTGTCGCCCGGGTTTTGTGGTCAGCGGTTGGTCTTTTTTTCGTCCTGGGCTTTTTCCTTAGCCAAAACCAGCATCCCGAAGCGGTGGCGAAGAAACTCATAGGCTGGCCGCCCCCAGTTTCTTGGTCCGTCACGAGACCCCTTCAGCAATAAAGTCGGTCAAGGACAACGAAAGAGTCATAGACGAACAAGGGCCTGTAGTTTGCGTCGCTTCAGCTGTGTAGGCCATCGATATGCCCCTATACCTTGTCTCAAACTAAGAGGCGTGTTTTTCTTTAATCCATGCTGTGTGGGCATCAATGTCGTGCCGAGGGCCAGCGGGCACCCCGGCAGAGGGAGTATGAAGACTACAGCGCCACTGGTGTTGATGGTCTGTGACTATGAAAATACCCGAAAAATAAGACCATGTAATTAAAGAAAAATGCGAATATTAAAAGACCTAAAAATATTGATCAGTATAGGCGAATATACTATTTTACGTTTTTTTATATCGCAAAATGTTTCTGTTCGTCGTTGCTCTCTGACTTGAATTCCTCACTCTGGACACACACCACCAGCGCAGCCAATAACACAATGAAAACGCCCATGTGGTACAGCGCAACTGTTTTGCACGAAAAAAACATTTCGTTCAGTGGCCGTTTTTAAAGCCACCTCTCCATGCAACTGCAACGTTTTGTGTGGCAAACAGTAGACCATGCTGAGGGAGGGGGCGTGAGAAATGCGTTGGCGGCCTGCCGTTGGGCATCAAGATCAACTCCCCCGCTATATCCTCGAGCATGGGGGCAGGCAGTAGTGTGATTCTATATCGAACTTCTCGGCCCTTTTCTAGCAAACAGTGCGAATAAATTATGCGTATATCCTTTTCTTTTTTTACACGCCCTCACACCTTGCCGTGTCTGTGTGCTAATGCTCTGCTGCAACCCAGCAGGCACCGCCCGCAGCCAATCGAGCGGTACCGTTGCTTCGTCGCGCTTTTACTGGCTCGCGGGGGTAACTTTGGCAGTTATTCTACTTGCCAGAATTGGTGCAAACAAACCGATTATGCAAAGACGATCCATGACTCTTGCTCACCGTGTGCACGGAGCCTACGATAATTTGCTGCCATCGTCTTTACCCCATACCAAAATGCCCGAAGTGTTCTACCCTTCCGAGTGTCAGACGTTGTCCAATGAAGAGTATGCGAGACTGACAGACTATTCCTATACTTTTGTGCTTTTTGTGAATGCGGGCCTTATCTCTTGTCTCATTATCGATGCATATGTGGTAACAACCAACCCAAGCTTGGGGCCTCGGCAAAAAACGCTCCGAGCTCTTTTCCCACGAACAGTTTTTTCCGCCAAATCTTCCGTTATCTGCTTCCGCGTAATAGATCTTCGTTCGGCAAATCAATATTCTTCTTGGCACTGACTGAGCATTACCATCATGGGCACATTGATACTACTCCGCCAGCGTCGCATATCTTTCCGTCTTCAAGTCTGCATCGCACCTCTCTCAAACACGAGGGCACTCTCATAAGAACAAAATTAAATTTCGCCAAACTAGCCACTAATTTTACGAGACCATACAAGCCGACAAAGGTGGGCTCGGTGTATCGGGATCCCGAGTGACTGGATTTCTGAAGCTTTCACTCTCGAGGGGAGCACAGAAGGTGGATCTGATTTGCGTGCCTTGCAAACTTTAAATCGGGGAGTTTTAGATCAGAACCCGGCAAGAGCAGGGTCTGTCCACGGTTTAGTTCTAGTTTCATTCTGCAAGCAAGAAGAAAGCATGTCATTTTCTCTTTTTCTTGAAATAGCGGCCCAACTTGTAGCAAGTCAGCGTGCAGTTACTCTGTGTACAAGAAACGTAACATCGATGCAGTCGCAGGGGTTTGCAAGTCGTCTCTTCGCTCACCGTCATGACAAGAAATACAACAATCTCGAAACTCTCGAGTGATGCTATTGAATATTGCTATTGGTTAAGGGGACAAGGCAGAGGCATGTCTGAGCTCGATTAGCTTTCCGCTCCAAACGGAAACCTTGCTCCTCTAACCTGATACCTCTATATTTATCATGGAAACGACATCAGCCACGGGAAGTAGATGAGATCATTCAAGTTTATCAAAAATTGAGAAATACGTAATTAAACATTACGAAAGAGCAAAAGGGAATATATAAGCCATCTTCGTGGCGATAACCTTTCCAGGACGGGATAGGCCAAGACAGCTCTAGTGCGTGCAAGCCATGTAACATGAACGGCTCCGGTATAAGTGAGAGGAGGTGGAAGCTTAAATTCGCGTGACTCGCCCCGAAGCTTTTGCCACTGCGCATGGAATTGCCCGTATGGTCTATCTATGAGATAATCATAGAATTTTCTTAAATCGACATGGCTTACAATAGAACCAATCAAACCTGCCTGGGCCTAGTGATGAGAACGGCAGCAGCTTGTCGCGAGAAATAGAGTTTCCCCGCACGGTCTCTACCGATCGACGACGGGCACTGCTCTGGTGTGGATGCTCAAAACGTCCCCTCTTGGTCCTCTGCTCACCGAGGTATGACAACCCACTGGCTCGCGTGGCAGCCTGGCAGGATGATAGTCTGACCGTGCACTGATTCGCAGTCTTGCGCCGCACTCCTCAGATCGCCGCTGTCAGAATTACAATTAGTCACCATGAGAAAAGACAAGGACAAATTTGTTGAGTGGAAGGAGTCTTGTTTTCATGTTGTGTACAGGAAAAAACTAATGCTTCCAGCTACTACTCCTGGCTAGGCTGATTGCCTCATCCGCTGCCGGCAGCCCCAATGCTCCGCATGGTATATGGATTCATAACGAGTGATGATATAAACAGAAAAGGCTCCCAAAAATGCCACCCTGGGCTGTATCGCCAACAAAAAAAATCATCAAACTCCGTGAAACCAGCTCAAGCAAGAAAAAATCCCACCTTCTCCTTCCAAGTGTCCAAGTGTCCAAATCCAAAAAGTCGTTGCCAGCAACATTGGCTGGTTCTATTCTCCAAATGACTCTCTTGTCTGTGGCTAACCCTAAGGGGTCGCCCATTTCGCACCGCCTCGCGGCGTCCTCTATAAGAATATGAAACCAATCCAGCAGGTATAAAAGGTATAAGAAGAAGAGAAAAAAAAAGAAGAAAAAGAAGAAGTATGTAAAAGAAAAATCCCAAAATGGATAGAGTGTCCAGATCTCTCAAAGGCCAGCTTTGCAAGACATGAAGCAAGCCTTTGTGGTGGAAAGACTTAGATGAGAAGATAGTCCCATCCGTTCATCTGCATGACGTCCCGCCAGTGAACATGGGGGGCAGTGCCATCAGAGCCGGTAGAGCCAGGTGTGCTAGCCTGGGCCAGCTGGTCGTTCTGCATCCAGACTTCGCGCAGGACAGAGACCATGCGTCCAAAGGAACCGCACTTGGCCAATTCGCCCAGTCCAGCGACACGCTCCTCGAAAAGAGTGCGGAAGGGGCTGTCAGCACCGCTGATGGAACCACCGATGAGATAGACCCAGACCAAGCTGCGGTCGTATCCCTCAGTGCCAGCAGGAATGCATTGCAGCACGCTGGTGAGCTTGTCAACAAGCGTCATGGGTGAGGGCTGTGTGGGGCTAAAGCCAGGCACAAGGCTGCAGAGGTAGATGCGAGCAGCAATGCGGAAGGCAGAAGTGATGTTCTTGGAGAGCTGCTTAGGAGAGAGGGTGCCGTTGGCGTTGAAGGGAAGTCTGGGGGTGATGTCACCGACTTCAGTGAGTGAGATGGCTTCGCCGAGGGAAGAAACATGTTGGCAGAGGATAAAATCGTCCATGCCGCCCTTCTTGAGGGACTCAAGGCAGGCAATCTCGGAAATGAGATACATGACACGGTCCTCGCAGCCCATGAGCTCACGCAGGCCAAGGTGGTGGTTCTGCGACAGGTGCTTCTCTCTGTAGGTGTGCGCAAAGGTGGGAGACATGCCCTGCATGGATGCGCCGAGAATGTCGATCCAAGCAGTCAGGGTCATGTTGAAGGGAGTCTGCACCATGGGCGCGGTAGGGTCAGAGACGATGCGCGGCAGGTCGAGCTTCTGGACCAGGCTGATGGCAGCCTGGAAGTGCTGGTGCCATGCAATGTCCAAGAGGCCATCGTCGGGCCGGCCAACGATGCATTGGAAAAAGATGAGCCCCAGAGTGGCCTCGAGAATCTGCTGGTGGTTCTCGTCGCGCTTGAGCGCCTCGCACAGCGACCAGATGGTGGCGTAGCGATGGCGCATGATGTCGCCGTCGACATCGAGATCCTTGGCGGGCACTTGGCCGGTGGCAAGGCCGACGGTCTTGATGTGCTGGGCGGCAATGCTAAGGCAGCAGTGGAGGTAGATGCTGTTTGACTGGAGGGCGGGGAGGATGAGGTCGGAGCCGACCGAGCCATGCTGGTTGGACTCGAGAATGGGGAAGATGGTTGGCAGGACGTATTGGATAAAGTGCTCCAGCAGGCGCTGATCGTTCTCATCAAGCTCAATCTTGACCTGGCGCGACTCCTGTGGCGGGCCGTGCGCAAAGTCAAAGAAGTTGACGTTGAGGGCTTCTTCAGATAGCGACTCCTTGCGCTCCTGGTGGACGTGTTCGGTCCAACCGTTAGGATAGGGCCCAGCGGGAAGGATGGTGCCGGGAGGCGGGGGAGTGTGCATGGTGCTGAAAGTAGAGACGTGAGATTCTCTCACGGTGGGAACGTCGTTGACGAACATTTGTCTCTCGGTCTTGACATCAATCTCATAGGGAGAGTAGCCAGCGCCATAGATGAAGTCTGGGTGTATTTGAGAGTTATAGGCGACAAACTCGGCGCCGCTGGGCGGGCTGTTGAAGTTGAAACCTCCCGATGCGCGCGAGTCGATCGAGGCAGAGCGATTGCGGTCGTAGAAGTCGGAGCCCGAGACTGATGTGGGCATGGAGTGGCTCAGACTGGGCGGTGGCGGGCTGACCGAAGAGTGAATGGCATGCGTGGCAGACTTCTCGGCAAGCTTCTTGCGCTTGATAATAATCTTGATCTCTTCCTTGTTTCTTCGGCGCGCCTCGTTGTTGCTCCACCAAAGCGGTCTCTTGTACTCGCATTCGAGGCCGAGATGCTGGCAAGCAGAGCAGTGGGGAGTGACTTCGTCGCACTTCTTTCGTCTTAAGCGGCAAGTATAGCATCCTATTCATTCGAAAAGAAAGAAGAAATGTTAGTGCGTGCCTTTTTGGAGCATGTGGATTTGCGATGCGCAACTGTGCGAAGCGGCCATGGCCGTGTAAGTCGAGCAGTGCAGCAGGGCCCACGTACCTGATCTGGAGCGGCGATGCATTTGTGTCTTTGTCTTGGAGACGCCGTCTGTGGCAGACGCCTTCATAGTCGTCTTGGCCTTGGAAGCCTTTGTGGAAGCCATCTTGACTGAACTGACGAGAACATTGGCAGGTGTTCTGCGCATGCTGGGGGGCAGGGTAGACATTTGTATGGCGGTCCTGGGTGGGATATCCAAGTTGGGGGAGTGCACCAAATGGCTAGCACAAGGCACTAGCTAACTGAAGCTAGGTAACTAACTGGATGGCCTGGCTGGGCCGAGACGGGAAGAATTGAAGAGGAGGGGCGTGAGTGTAACTGCCAGTGGGGTGAGGTTGTGGTAGGCAGGGGGTGCGTGGTGGTGGCACGGTGCAAAGCACTGTGTAATGGCGTACGGGTAGCAGAGGGAGTGAGAAGGTGTAGGACAAAGCCGCGGCCTTTTTTTTTGAGAGAGAGAGAGAGAAAGAGAGGGGCGCCACCGGGATGGTCTGGTCTGCTGAGTGTCGGGTTTGTGCGAGGCAGGAAATTAGTCGGAGTCTGGAGAAGGCCGCTGCGACGACGGATTGGCTGGCTCTGTGATATTGATGGCTGCTGTCGACGCGGTTGACTGGGTATTGAACGCTTCACGACGCAGTCATGTGGCTTTTTGTTATTTTGATTCGAACAAGGAAAATTAAAGGTAATTTTCTTGTCTTTTTTTGTTGATCGGGTTCGTAAAGGAAAAGAAATCGTAGACCGAGGAAGGATCGTTGTGAGCAAGGCCAGCTTGCTGTAGAGTGGTGATGGTATCAAGGACAGGGAAAAACCAAAGAGGATTAAACAAAATGGGGGTTAAATCAATAAGCAGTAATAGAACAAAAACAAGACTTTTTGGACAACAAAAGACACTTGGAAAACTTCTTCTTCACCTTGCACGCCGAAAACAAAAGAGGGTTAAATTCAGATCTGGGCGGCAAGGCCTTTCGTCTTATACCATGGCCGCCTCCATCGCGGCCAGCCGCCGAGCCTACATCTTGCGGTGCCATCTATGGTGTGATGTGTTTTGCTGTGAGCGTGGTTCGCAGTTGTTTCTATTTTTGAACACAGCCTCTTTTTGGGCTTCTGGCCCCCCCTCCTCTCCTCTTCTTCCTCTCTGCTGATAGCACGTTAGCCCCAGCCGTGAGACCTCTCAACCACACCACGCCATGCACCATTTATGCACGCTGTCCTGCCGTGTGAGTAGCTCTGCGCTTAGAGCTACCAATGGATTCGCTCGCAGCCAGGTTCTGGCCCCGCTCCTGACTCCCAAAAAAGAAGAGGTGCAGACCGACCCATCATCTGGGCAGGGATCTTTGGATGCAGCTAATGAGGAGCGAAAGCGGCACAGGTTGGGGCGGGGAGCATGACCTACCTTGTCTATCCGTTGCCCAGAGAGAGGAGCCTCGATGCTGCTCGGTTCTGGATGGGGCCCTTGGCCTTTTTCTCCCCCGCTGCTCTCTCTCTCTCCTCTTCTTGTCTGCCGTTACTTTTTGGCTGATCCAGAAGGGCCAAAGCTCAGCTGTGATGCCAGCAAGGGGGCAACCTATGCCCTCACCCCTGTCGCGGTCTTCGCTCGCCTCGCCTTTTAGCTAGAGAAAACGGCAGGCCGAGCTGAGGAAGCTAGGAAATCATCGCTTGGCTGAAAGAGAACCCGTGGTACCGAAATTGCACAATGTGAATAGCACTTTGCTAGCTTCTAAGCCTTCCCAGGCTGATCAAGACACGCTTTCCCAACTAAAGCCTAGATCCAGCCCGGAAATCATCACGTAAACTAGCCTGCTTATCCCGCAGCAGTAGCCCAAGGTTGTCCGTCGGTGATGGCCCGGGATCAGGGCTGTTCCTCCTCGGAACAGAATGATTTTTAGTTCATTTTCCTCCTCATAGTGCCCCATAGCTCCATGAATATGACTCTGTTGCTCCAATTAGCTGCTCCGATGTGCTACCTTGTCGAGTCGGCTTCAAATCTGACCCGCTCCTGCCCACATGCAGCTACACCGGCAATGCAGCTTTCCATGTCCGCCCGTTGACCGCATCGCTGCGCTGGCAAGAAACGTTTTGCTATCTGTCGTGTTTTTTCTGATTCTCCTTCGTTTCGATGCTACATGGCATGCATAGGAGTGTACCCGCAGTACAACAGACTAGTAGCAGTGCATAGTCAACAAGGGAGTTTGGGGGAATGGTACAATGAACAAAGACAAAGGTGCACACATAAACTAATCGAGGTTCTGCGTAGCACTGGCTATCTACCTCTCAACCGTCGGCTGATGGTAGAAGTGCACATAAGAGCGGTAAGCACGGGATTGGTGGGTTCTACAAAGTAAAGGCTACTCAGAGTGGGCTATTGGTACCGAGCCGTGGTCGGGTCAATCATACAGAGTGTGTGCTCAACTTTGAACGGGCCGCTTCGGAAAGACTGAAAGTAAAATGGCTTTCCCTGTATAAGCAGTAAGAAAACCAGCTAGAGCGAAATCGACAACGCACTAGTTAAGGAAACCCCCAGTAGCGAAAAGGGTTGGGGGGAAGATATTCCGCTGTGGACATGCCCAGCATGTATTTTTGGGGGCTGCAGCTGAGGGTGTGCGTGGGTGAAAGCGGGACGCGCAAGGAAGAGCGGGCGAGCGAATTGCGCCATCCGAACATGGGAATCAACAAGACTGTTAGCCCGGCTCTTCATTACCGTGCATTTTGGATGGTCACTTGTCCCTCGGCCTGTGCAGGGATTGACGAGCGAGCGATGGATAAGAAAAGGCCGACGCCAATGCATGTGTGTCCTGCCATTGCCACGAGAAAGGCTAGCCGACTGGCCTGGCGCATGCACCATGACGCCTCAGCTGCAAAAGATCCTAAAATCAGAACGAATCAGCGGCCATGTGCTCGTATAGTCTGTTTGCGGAAAAGTAGAGAGAGAGAGAGAGGGAGAGAGAGAGAGAGAGAGAGCCAAGGGCACGGGCGCGGTGATGGCTCAAGAGAGCCGTGTTAATGGCTGCAGTGTGTTTCGCGGGAGACTCTTCACAACGTGCACTTGGGCTGACACAATGGAGAAAGCCTGGTGGGCTATCCGTGGCGGGAAGAGGGGCCACAATGAAAAAGTCAAATTTGAAAAAGAGAAACTAGGAAGAAATCAAGATGAACAATGAGAAGAAAGACCAAGAGCCTTGATTCACTGTCGAAACTCTGTATGCTATAGGTCTGGTGTGAAATAGCTATCGGTTGGAGTAAGTGGAGGTGGGCGTGGGCAGACTATCCATTTCCCACCACTTAGCAAACCTCTCTCTCCTCTGTTTAGTTTCTCCAAGGTAGGATCTTGTGGCGTTGCCGGTGGGAAAGAAGGCTGGCAACCCATGTCGACGGAAAAAGGTGACAGAGGGCGCATCTGCGCCGCCATTGGCCGCAGACCACCCCGGTCAGTGTGACAAGACGGTTGAGGTGCAGGACAGCTAGGCCTCTTCTCGCTCTTCCCCCAAACTCGTCCTCCTTTTGCCCTTGCTATCCACACTGGCCGTGGGGCGGGACCAACCGAATTGCGCTGCAGGCCCTTGCCTGCTAGCTTAGCGTCGTCGCCCAGAGGCCTGCTGGCGATCGAGATTGGCCATCGCTTGCATTCTGCTAGCCATGGGTGCCCAGCTAGCGCATCTTAGTGCCTGCTCGACGATTGTCGGGGCCAGAGGGTTGGCCAATAGCCCGCTAGAAACAAGGGTCTGCACACCCTCATAGCTTTTTTGCGGAACTGTTGTTTCCTTTCTCTTGCTTCCTCGTCCGGCTGGTCATTGCTGGGAACAGCCATGGATGGGATGGGCTTCCTGGTAGTTGCAACAGCAGTGGAGCGAGGTTGGTGGTTGAACATGGGCTGTTGAGCTCGAAAGCCTTGCGAACGTCCTCCCCCATCCACACTCACCACCTCTCGCTTCTTTCTACGTACACCACCTGCGCACAATATTTCTGTAAATGTAACTAGTCTGCTTCTTTCTGGTGGGTGGCGTCGGTGCTTGATCATCATGCTTGTCTCTCCAATTTGACCCTGTTGCTCCGGCAGGGCCCGCCATCTCCCATCTCTACCACCTCTTGAGTCTCGGGCATGCCCTTTCGAGTAATTAATTCCTGTACGACCACCACACCAGCCGTGTCTATCTTACGCTTATTCAGAGTAATCCGTCATTTATCACACCTCATCACACCGAATTGCAAATATCCCGTTCTTTGCGACCACAGAGCGCAAGCCTCCATCACACATCCCAATATCAGTTCAATTTGTTTGAATGAGGGAAACCCTTTACGAATGCCGCCAAGGTTACCCTGTGCATTCGACTCCAAAATGTCGGCCCTTGTACTTTGTAGCCGATCTTTTCAACCGTCTTCTTTTTCTGGCTCCTTTGGCACAGACCACCCATCTACCGGTTGCTCCTCATTCTGCCGTCCATTCCCCAATCAGACCCTGTTAGTCCTCGACAAAACCCCCGCAGTACTAGCGTGCAGCTCTGATGCAGGTATCTATTTCGGGCTAATTATATCACAGCTCTTTCATTCACTCACCGGCTCTATCCTCCTCTCTGTTCCCGCACGCAATAGTGCGTGCATGGACACCACACCTTTCTTGCTGGGCGCTTAGAGCTCACTGGAATTCTATTTTTAATTTATCCCGCTATTACGCTACATTTTGGACTAAATACTAGTCCAGTATGCTTGCCATGTACCCCTCACTCTGCTCTCTTCGTCACGGTCGCACTATTCCCCGCTCATCTCAGGCCGCTCATCGGCTTTCTGGCAAGCCAAGCGGCTTACCCTGAGGCCCTCTCCGCCATTAACCCATCATGCTACACAGTATGTACTGCCTACTCATTATCGAATCCACTTGTACTTTCACACTCTTCCACTCGCGGAGGTCAAGAGAGGGGTGCAGCGTGCGTCGTCTAGACACAATTCCTGTAATACTACAGTATGGTGGATCGACTTCAAAAGTGATACTGCTGCGCTCGAGTACCTGAGATCTAGCCTACTATCGCCGAGGTCGCATTCACAGTACAATATGAGCTCAGTTCTCTGCAGCCGCGTGTTGCGTGATGCTGCGAGCACTATGCGAGCTTACAAGGCCGCCTGTCCTCGCGCGATGGTGTGACTCGTTTACTAGAAGTCCTATGTAGACATCCGCAATCACTCCCATCAATTGAGTCTGTGGTACCAGCTGTGGCTTACCGCCATCTTCGAGAGCGCGCACCGCGAGCTCCTCAGCCTCCCCAGCTCAATCGCCTCAACTGGACTCTTCACCGTCTTTGGCTACCCTGCACGAGACAAGAAAAAAAATGTTCAACTAGTCTCACCGTCTGTGCTTCCATCTCCACCTCTGTGGCCTGCAGCGTAAGAGTGACTTGCATGATCGAATGCCTAGTGCGTGTGTTGTCTCCATCGAGTGCGCCGTCCGCTCCTGAATAGCTTGCAGCCGCATGAACTGGCACACAACGTCCGCATTGCGATGTTGCATGGTGGGCGTTTTGCGGCTGATCAACACTAGAAAAGCCACGGATTGCGATATCAGCCATACGGGGAGAGAAAAAGCAAACATGCAAATATGAGAATTTACATGTCAATCGACACCAACGGTTTTGCCACTACTAAATGGTGGCAACCACTTCATCCCGCCATTTCCTCCCGCTACACCCTTCTCGAAAATGGTCCAAGGTCTAAACCGTTGTGGCTGCGGGCCATTCACACCACCTTCCAACGCTGTGGCTGGGAAACTAGCATAGTTCTGCTCCCCAGCTGTCTTAAAACGTGCCATCAAGAGCCCGCTTCTTTCAGCCGTGACGCCAAAAACAGTAGCACGCTTAGTTTTTCGTCATGTATCTTGACTTGTCATAATGTGGCTCGCAACCTTTCTCCTGCGGCCTTCTTTTCCCGTTTTGCGAGGCCCCCGTGTCCGGCGCCGTTGAAGACCTTATGCACGTAATACACACGGCAAGATCTAGTTCTGTACGTTGACATGGCGTCCACACAGAGACGGGACGAAGACCTGTCACATTTACCTGATTGCCCCTCACTCATTTTCCCACTAACTAACTAACTAGCCCTCACACGTCCACAGCAGTCCTTTTTTGTTTTCTCGACGCCAACGGCCGCTTTGGCGTCTCCTCTCAATCGAAAGACGGCCTGCGCGAAATAAAACTACTTCTGGGGCGGGGCTGGGGAGGTTCCGCTCTCAGCATGGATCGAGAGACCCTCCTACATGGACAGCACCAGTGCGGTGGCTTTTTATTTGGAGATTCTTGGCGTTTTGTTGAACAGCGGAGACCTTTTTTTCGATATTCCCCTTCCTTTTCCCCTTGCTCATGAAAGTGGTTCACGTCAAAGAAGAGATCGACCAAGCGCAGTAGTCAGTGCACTGCACGCCAGTCTTGACCACAGTCTCCACATCTGCCGTGTACAGTACGTGTTAAAGTGAGTGCAACAAGATTAGAGTCAGAATTTGTCGCGCCTCTTCACGGCTTGCCGGTGTGGTGTGCCGGAGTTGCATAGCGTCGCGTGCACGTTGGTCACAGTTCGTAACGCCACCAATCCGGGCTACACCAGTACTCAAAGAAAAGTTGTTGCAGAGAAGGCTACGCAAGACGTAAAGACGAATCTAAAGTTCCTCCCCACGTGGGCAGAAGCTGCGGCGGCCACCTGCAGGCCTGGTTGCACCAAGAGTGTCGGGAAAGTCGCGGCTGTTACTCCTGCAATACGCTGAGGAGCCAAATATTAGGATAGAGTGTGAGGCAATATTTCTTGGCCGCAGGCTACGGATACAAAATGATGCTGCTGCCATGCGCTCCATATTGGCTGGTACAGAGTGCTGCAGTCTATTATCACGAGGCACATGCAGCGTCTCTAAACTGAGCGACGTATTTGCGGCCGAGATCTTTGCTCAGCGGGTACTAAAGTATCAACACAGGTTAGCCTTGCTGAGCGAGATGGTGTGGTGGGCTTCAGATTGCTCGAATCAGGTAGGCCCTCCATTATCTTGGACATACACCGGGCCGCAGCCTTTATGTGACATGCGCTACTCGTGGTGTGGTAGCATTTATTGCACTTAATGTATATACCTTACTCGCTCATTTCCTTCTCTTTGAATTTTTTGCAGCATTTTTCCCGGTCGGCCTACGTGCTTCGCTTTTGCAAGTGGAAAGCTGGTTGTCTCGGAGCAAGTGTGGGCCGTTCAGCCACTCAACCAGGATAATACAGCCAGGCTATCAAGTTCAAGGGTTTTGCTTGGTTCGTGGGGCAGGCTGTGCGTACTGTGACGGGCGGGGAAGTGTCTTCCCTAGCCCGGGTGATGGCTTCTGTAGTTTATCGCTGCACGGCCGAAAAGCCCCAACAGTTCCGACGGCAGTTTGGCACTGCAAAAGAACCCAAAACATGGCTCTGGAGGATGACTAGCAGATGGCCTCGATTTTGCTAGCTTCGGAGCATGTTGTTCGCAACCTGGCCCGTGAGAAAGTCTATCACCATCCATCCCTGTTCGAAAGCGGTTAGCTGCCACAATCATCGGCAAGCCGTCCTCTTTGGGCTGATGGCCATGAGGCGCCACGCTGGCGCTCTTCCGTACGGAGCGATGCGTTCCGAAGCACAGTGGCCAAAAAGGCTGCTGCAGGTTATCACAAGACGCGACTCTGGGCTGAACCAAGACGCCGCAAATACTGCTCTAAAGAAGTCGGTCAAGATCTGCAAGCCATTCTGTGCCGCTCGACCTCGACATGAGAATGGATCCAATTTAGCGTCGCAGTTGATCATGTTTGAGTGAGTGTCTTTGTGCGCCGCAGCCAAAATGGGGACCTCGTAGTGATCAATCAAGGCGGCGATTTCTGAGACTAGGGCCACTGAGCAGCACGACGGATTCGAACCAGAAGATGGATCCACGCCATCTTTTTCGCTCGAATGGGTGGTGTCGACGGTAAATATGACCAGCCACAAACAAGTAGATGCAACATCATTGCATGAACAACGACACCTTCTCCAGACTGCACTCCACTGCGAATCTGTCTTGTCGGCGTTCAATTTGCATGGCCGGCTATCTGTCCCATGCAGGATGGCGGCGCTCGCCAGGCTTGCAACAGTAGATGAGGGGATGACTAGCCAATTGGAAAGGGCAGGGTCGTCGCTGGTCGTCGATTGGGCATGCTGTGGAAATTGGCAGCTTGGGCATCACTCAACCCTGGGCAGCAAACCCTGGCTTTTTGTGGTGTCACACCCGTTCTAACAGGCCCTGGCTTGTTCTCCCCCGGATGCCGAAGGAACGAGATTAAAAAAAAAAAACGGCTGCCTGGCGTACAGGAGTTCCGGATTGGCCGTACATATGTAAGACCGGCGCAGATCGAGGTTGCTACGCTGCAACTCCGGACGTCAAGAAAATACTATAGACCAAGAGACGGCGTGGAGAGCAAAGAGAGCACAGTCCACAAAGCAGCGAGGCTAGCAAAGGACCACCACGACCGCCACTGCGACCCGGACTATCTTGTACCGTATAGGAAGCACAGCGAGCGAGGACCAGACCAGGTAGCCCACAGGGACTAGGGCTTTCCCATTGCTAGCTCTCTCAGAGCAGTTAGCATCGTTGCATGGCCGACATGGGGGGCGATGAGGGAGGTGTGGGTTGGGCTGGTGGTAATAATGGTGGATGGGGGACGACTTGGAGCTGGCCGGCCATCTTTTTCTCTGTGGCTGAACAGTTTCTCCTTCAACTTGAGGCACAGTAAGGCACAGTGCGGCCATAAAAGCCTCCAACCCTGGCCTTGTGGCTTAACGGCACCCCCCATCCCGCTCCACCATCCGTCCAGCTAGTCTTGCGGCTTGCCACTCTGTCTCTCCCGCTCTATCGCTCATCGACAGGGAAGGACGAAATGGTCCCCTTGTTTACAGCTGTTGCGACATTTTTTTTCTTTCTGATATTATCTTTTGGTGGGCAGTTCCGAGACCAAGCAAGACTGGCTGCATAAGTAGGGCGGAGATTGCAACGCTTGACGCATGTCGCGGATGGGCAGAAATAGAATCAACACGGAATCGCTCCGCGTCTCTGTCGCAGAATTTCCAAGACAAATGTATTATTTTGTTTGCAAGCAGCAGACTCGGTATCTTCTTTTGCAGTTAGTCGTTGAGATTGGGGATAGCAGAGTAACTGTGGCGCAACGTGGACCAGTCAACGCCGCGTATTGTCCATGAGGCTTGCTGTGTAAGTCATGCGTAGAGCAACCACAATGATCGTCAGAGCTGAATCCAAGTCGGTTTGGGAAGAGGTCAACGACGCCAGCAATGAAAGTACACGTAGAAACGTGCGAGTAATGAGACTGCAGGTATTCACACCACCATCTCACAGCTGTCCCAGGTCTTGCTTTGCGATGTAGCGACCGTTGAACCAGGTATCACTTCCTAGACAAATGCTCACTCGGTGTCCCAACCAAAACTCACGACTCGGAGACAAGTGTCTGCTAATCAATGGCATAACGACCTGATCCCATCTTTCGCTGTCGTCTGAGAGCATAATCTGCGCACCATGATAATATTCCGTCTTTTTTGGTGTGTTGTGCCCTTCGGTTGGCACCGCTCACTCCCGTCCAAGACCAAGCGGCATCGCAAGTGACATTCATCCATGTCACCTGCACACTCGCTAAATGTTTCCCTGTCCCAAGCCGCTTATGCTGTGCAACGCGAGAGAAAAAAGTGGTGCGTCTTCGATCGCTGCAAGATGGCTCGCGACCGAAGTTTGTGATACTTCAAGCTGCCACCTTTTGTTCGTCCTCATCCCCCCTGCCTTCGCCTCGTCCCCTTGCCCGTCGCCGTCAGCGCAAGTTTCTCGGACGCCATTCCGCTGCCCGCCCACCCCAGCGATGAAGTATGGGTCTCGGATGGGGGGTCTTGTCTCTTGTAAGTGCCGTGAGTCACGGCAAAGGGTGGAGAGCGAGCGGGAAAGGCTGGGAAACAACTTTTGAATCTCTTTCAATCTGTGTCGCAAATGTCGTAGACGGTGTATTCGGCACGCGCTTGTGGGTAGTCAAGTTTCCGACCGTGGGCTTCTATATGTACAAGCGTTCTACAAGCTCATCATACACAACGTTGGAGCCGTTCTAGAGCCTCATGTCCGTCAGTCACACGGCAGCTCTGCATGCGTGCTCTTTAGAACGGTCTTGCAGACCACTTATTACATGATAATACTGATGCTATTATCCAACGTGGTGTGAGTGGGCAGTCACACTGGCGGTGGACTTTGCTTGACAGGGCTCATGCTCATCCCCCCGCCAGTCTACTGCAGCGATGGCTTGCCCCGTCGAGAATCTCGGAGGCTGCAGACTTTTT
This sequence comes from Aphanocladium album, assembly GCA_029218145.1. Taxonomy (NCBI): domain Eukaryota; kingdom Fungi; phylum Ascomycota; class Sordariomycetes; order Hypocreales; genus Aphanocladium; species Aphanocladium album. Next base: position 32,695 of record JARDXD010000252.1, read on the forward strand.
TGTCTTCTTTTTTTTTTTTTTTTTTAAAAAAAAAAGCCATTAAGGGCCAAGAGGGATTTTCTAAGTGAAGAGCCATCGAAGGAGGCGAAAAGTAACGAGGCGGGAGTAGGGCGACTGGCGACCAGCGGAACATTGTGCGGAGGCAGACGCAAGATAACCGGTCTCCCGCAGGTCATCTGGAACGTAGCATTAACTAAAATACATTAAAATCAACTAGCTGCCGAAAGACATGATGATAATTTATAAAACAAAAGATTCGCAAAGAAAAGACTTGAGTTATTTTCTTCATCAGACAGTGGTACAGGGTATGATGGAACAGACTAATCAGCAACAGAGCTCGGAAACTCAGCGCTTACGGCAAAGAGCAGAGGCAAGGAAAAAACACACTATATTTGGTGGATCTCCTTTTGGTAATCCGGGCCTACTGCAGCCATGGCTCTTGCGGCTTTGCTTCCCTCTTCCCCCCTGCTTCCCTTCGGTGACATACAGCGAATTGTGCGCGGCATCGGCCTGCACGCCGCTAGCTGTCCTGGCTTCTTTTCATGCACGAGGAAATACTTTAGCTCAGTTATCCGGTCCGGCTTTTAGTCTGCCCAGGGATCCTTTTTTGGCACAGACGTAGGGTGTTCTGGGCCGCAACGCACCGGGCCTGCAGGTCGTCCAGCTGTGTCGCCCAATTGTGACGCTTCTCTTCGCGCCGTACCCTGGGCCGCACCAGCGCCAATGCACCTTTTACACCAATGAGCTCGCGATGTGCCCACCTCAGCGACCTGGAGGCACCAGCCAAATGCCCTCGTACTGGGCTTCCCACCCCCAGGCCACCGCATCTTTCTCTCTTGCCCGCCGCTCCTGCTGGGCTCGTGGCGCCGTGACTACTGGGCTGGCGTTATCCTAGGCCCATCATGAATGTGCCGTGCTCGTGCAGCTTCTGCTCGCCCAGTGAGGCCCGTGGCAACCAGGGACGCCCACCCCCTCACATGGCCAACCCC
>JARDXD010000577.1:0-33555 GCA_029218145.1 Aphanocladium album
GGCCTGCTTGGATCGATTACCACATAATTACCTTGCGATTGGACAGCTTCTGCAGCGGTCGAGCAACGGTTCTAGCATCCTGGGCTGGGCTGGGCTGGGCTGGGCTGGGCCAGCAGCGGCTATCCGAGGCTTGGTGGGGAGCTCCTTTTTATAGCGGTCTCAGCCACTGATACAGTGCTGTTAAGGTTGGTCCAGCACCTTGCTGGCTGCTGTAAAACCAGGCAAGCCCCGCCCGAAGAGGCCCAAGCATGTTCCTTTTTTTTGCGGGCTCGTCTTCTGCAGGCGCAGCAGCAGCAAGAGGATTTTCCGGGACGCTTTGGGGTCACGCGAGAGAGGTGAGTTTTATCTAGGGAGATTGGACGTGGCTGGGTTTGGGCATTGGATAATAAGGGCGAGGGTAAAATGCAACCAGACGCCGGCTTGCCGATGCGGTTGCTACCATGGCGATTGAGTAGATGATACATGAGCAGCACCAGCTGTTGCATCGTCTCCAGCGACGTTGTAGGCGCATTTGCCTGCCTCGTCTGGAGGGATCCGGCAAAGAATTATAGGCACCGTTGTGGTTCTTTGTACCTGAGCTAACAGCTCAACAGCCAAGCTCCCAGCCTGAGCGTCCAGTCCAAGCCGGACCACCTTGGCCTAGGCACAGACGCCAAGCAAATGACAACATCTCTTGAACCTCAATTGACAGACACAAATGTCAGCCGGATAGCCAGCTCCGACCGCTCTGTAGGCCAGGTACAGCTACAACCCCGAACTGTACGATGGAGGGCGCATCTGTGTGGGAAATCTCCTGCATTCCAATGTCAACTTGCACATGAAAGGGAGTGCTCTCGAGCACGTGTAAGTAGACGAGGCAGTTATAAAGCAAAATGTAATGAAAGCTACCCTTGGATGGCAATGCGACGACAAATCCCTCGATAGCCAATTTCGGTCGCCAATAATGAGTCCAACAAGTCTCTCTCACATGCACTGGGGCTGCCAGTGGGCGAGTGTCCACTGGGTACATGGCTTGCGCGGGCTCCGGCCACGGAGTTGCAGGTATTCCCCAGACAGACAAGACCAGACAAGCTAGGTATCGGCTATGTGACGGATGCAGCCAGCAGAAGAGCTACCTACCTTTTGATGAAAGGGTTACTCTGTTTATATATTGACGAGCAAGAAAAGCATTGCAATAAAAATAATCTGAGATCAACTGTCAGAAAATGAGCGAAATACACTGCCAAGACCTTTTTTCCGCACCCATACTGCCCTCTTAGTAAACCCTCCCCATGGGCTTACGGCCGTGTGCATCATCTTTTTGGCTGGTGCTGGTGCTGGTGCTGGTGCTTGCTCTTTCTCGGTCCCTAGATATTTTGTGGGGGGTGGACCTCGGCATGTGCGCGCGTTTCCGCCCGTCATATCACCTCATTCTCTCCGGCACGGCGATTTCCCCCAAGCTTCCCAAAAAAAGCATCTTCCCTTTTTCTCCCTTTTTACCATCCATCCTCGCAAACTCCCAAAGTTGCTCACGGCAAGCATCACGTCTGTGGACACAGAGCCTCTAGACCCCATCACATCTCGCCATTAGCGCCTGGCTTCACAAGCTTCAATTTGCGCAGCAACGTCATCCCGAGCTCTCTCCGTCAGCTTCACTTCCTTCACCCACGCAAACCTCTAAAAAAACATCATCAACCATGGTCGCCGACGCCCTCGTCTACCACCCCACGGTGGCGCACTACCTGCGCTTCGCCGCCACCACCGTCGGCAAGGACAAGATGCTGCGCCTGCTGCAGTACTTTGCCCGCTTCTACTCGTGGTACCTCCTGCGCACCAACGGCACGCCCGACGCCATGGCACCCTGGAACGCCATCAAGAAGCAGTTTGGCACCGTCCGCAAGGTCCTTCGCTACGGCAAGAACATTGAGCACCTCAAGGCTGCCGCCGCCGCCGCCGACGCCAAGGGCATGGACCCCATCCTCCAGTACGCCGCCGTCGGCCGCCAGCTCGGCTACGCCAGCTACCTCACCTTTGACGCCCTCGCGCTGCCCGACGTCCTCGGCATCCGCAAGAACCCCAACGTCAAGAGCCTCACCACCAACGCCTCCCGCGCCTGGGCCGTCGGCATCGTCTTCAGCATCGTCGCCCAGGCCTACACCCTCTACCGCCTGCGCGAGCGCGAGGCCAGGCTCGACCGCAAGGACGGCGAGGGTGTCATTGAGAGCAAGCGCATCAAGATGTACGTAACACAATTTCCCCATGAAAGACAATGTGATACTTTGCGTAGTATTGAGAAACTAACAATTCACAGTGAGAGAGCCGCTTCCCACCTCCAGCTCCTCTCCGACGTCTGCGATTTGACCAACCCCGCCTCCGCCCTCGGCTGGGTCAACCTCGACGACGGTATCGTCGGTCTGGCCGGTACCACCTCCAGTTTGATTGGCATCTACAGCCAGTGGCGCAAGACGGCCTAAGCTGGGCCAATCCGCAACCCCACCTCCACGCCGTCTTCTCTTGCACGGCTCCCAATGAGTCCTCACGATATCCGCCCACGCCAACTTCACGTGTATCAACATTTCTTCCCAGAGACTTGGTTCAGACAGCAGGCTGGCTCGTCTATCTGCCCTCGCCAATCCCCTATCTTATCCGCCTGCTAGGTCACGTCGACATGTCTCGCTTGTCATATTCTTTCATGTTGCAAATCTTTTGTTACGGCACGCGCTTTTTCAATTCAAAATCCTAGGATAATACTAGCAAGAAAAAAAATAAAGAAAAATGTCCTCAATATAACAGAGCATTTCATGTCCAATGTTCAATTTTGAAGCCACAGATCGCTTGCGAATTTTGCAAGAGATAAAAAGGAAGCACAAGGAAAGGTAAGAGAAGAAAAATGCTGAAATAGATAAGGCGTAGCATACATCATTCTTGGGCCGCCTGGCCATGCTGGACTCCTCGGGGGTAGGCTCGCCCCGTTTTAAACGTTTCCGATTGGGCATTCTCGTTTTCATTTCTTTTGTTACAGGGCGCCACGCAAGACGCGCCTCCTAGCTCATGGTACTCACCCGACGTCACGCTATATCGTTGCTCGTTCTGTTTGCCAGCTTTTGGGCTTCGTCAACGGCACCGCACTGCGAGGTCATCTAGTACACTCATTTGGTCAAGGACGGTCCAAATTTGAGAAAAACGCCAATCAGAAACACGACGAGCATAACAAGACAACAAATTGATCCGGGACACGACGCGAGGAGCGGGCCATGACACAAAGAGAAGGCATTTACCAGTAGCGCCCACCGCGGTCATAGTCCCGGCCGTAACCCCCTTCTCTGGGGTACGCTGGCGGGCCGTCGCGGGGTGGAAATTCTCTGGGAGGAGGAGGGCGGTCATAGGGGCGGCCACCACCGTAAGGGCCAGGCGGTGGTGGCGGGTAGTCACGACGGTACGGTTCGTCGTAGTGGGCGCGCGGGCCGGGCGGAGGCGGAGGGTAGTCGTCCATCGGGCGTCGGGGAGGCGAGTGGTATCTGGCTCTATCATCGTAATAGTCCCGACGAGGGCTGCGCTCTCTGTATCCATATGGCGGCTCCTCGCGGCGTGGGCTGTAGCCTCGCGGGGGTGGCCCACGGCGATCGTACTCGTCAAATGAAGGCGCGTTATAAGGACGACGACCTGGCGAGCGCGATCGTCCGCGCTGTCGGGTAGGTACCTCAGTTTGAGTCTGGCGCATGTTAGCGAGGCGCATACATCAGTCAATGCAGACAACTTACATCCACGATGCACTGCACGACCTTGCCCTTGAACTCGCATCCGTCGAGCTTCTCTACGGCAGTGCGCAAGTCGGCAGCGTTTTCATATTCAACAAAGCTAGACACAAGTTAGCGACAAGAAAAGATGCCACATGCTCAACGTCTTACCCTCTGCCAGAGTCGCGGGTCGTTTCCGAGTAGACAACGTCGAGGCCGGCTTGACGTGCAAAGTCCTTTAGGTCCTATATCCACGGTCCATGTAAGTATCTAGCCAGGCAATAAAATTACGAAGAGGCGCAAATCCGCGAGAGTGCGAAACCTGGTCCAAAAGGGTGTGCGACAAGGCAGGAGCTAGGATATCGCGTCCAGGGCGGTGGAGGGTGCAATCAGTGCAGCCGGGTAGTCCCAGGAGAAGGGCGGGTATGACGTCCTTGATGATGCAGTGTTCCAGCCGGCGCAAGTTCACGAGCCGAGTCCTCTTGAACGCAGAAATCAGGGAACGCAGGTCCTAGGAGATCCTGAGGCAGCCGCGCGGGCGAGCGCAAGGAGAAATGGGAGACAGACCTGCCAGCTGGTTTCGTTGGGGAGTCCGGTAATGGTCATTCGGTGTATGGTTCGTCGGGGTCGGGGAGGGCCTCGTTCGTGGTGGCCGCCGCCACCGCCGCCGCCGTAGCCGGGTGGCTCGCGGGGGCGAGGACCGCGAGCAAACTGGACCGTAAGTCGGGTTCCTTTAAAGTCGGATCCGTCTGCCGCGATGGTTAGCAAGGCGCTCGCTCGAGATGCGGGCTGATTTGGTTGTCCACGTACGGAAGGCTGATCACAGGGCGCAAAAAAAAATATCCAAGGTTAGCTGAATCGCATCGCAATAATGTTGACAAGATACGTGTTTCTTCGCCAGCAAGTCGCAGGTTTTCTTGATCCTCTCCTTTGGGTTTGGAAAAAGCAGGCGCCACTAACCAGGAACGACGTCTCGGGCATCCATGGGATCCTTGTATTCGATGAAGCCAAAGCCGTTCATCAGCTTGACCTCTGTGATTTCTCCGGTGCCATGCGTGGCAAAGTGCGCCTCAATTTCGGCCTTGGTAGCTGTAGGAGAGGCGGTGCGTGTCAGTAGATGGGGTCCTTGGAGAGAGTATACACTTCAGAGAGCGAAACGGTGAAGAGAGAGAGAGATGGACCATTTGAAGGGAGGTTCCCCAGGTAGAGCCGGGTGTTGGAAACCTCAGTCATGATGGGCTGCGGGCGCGAGCCTCTTTCGCGGTGGTTGGGTTTGGTTAGTTTTATGCGGGTGATGGGAGCTGCCCGAGTCGCCTGTCCAGCGGAAACCAGGAGGGGGTGATGCCTTGGCTGCGATGGTCCGATGGCAGATGGAAGAAGAAAAGGAGGATGCAAGAGTCCAGATGGGATATGTCCGGGGGCCGCGAGGCAGGGCGGGGGCAAAGAGGTTTTGTTGCGTCCTGTAGGTGTGGTGGGCTGGGTTTGCAAATCCAGAGGAGGAGACGAAGAGGAGGAGGTGGTGGTGGTGGTGTGTGAGAGGTCCTGGGTCCTGGGGTTGGGTTGGGTGCAGAGCGAGATGCAGGTCTCTCTGCAGCGCACGACGCACGACGCAAGGCAAAACGGGCAAAACGCCAGGTGATGAGGAGAAGGAGCAGCAGGAGGAGTGAGAGCCCAAGCACACAGACACAGCGCCAGCCTCGAACTAGGGAAGGCACTAACCCACCGTCCAGCGGCAAAATCTCTATTTAGTTGGGTCTTGATTAGCAGGCCTGGCCACCTTGAGCGAGCTCTTGTCTCGCCCCGGAATAGCGACGCGGTATGCACTGCAACCCATTGAAAGCCGGGCAGAGCTCCCCTGTCCCACCACCAGTTCTAAATTACCGCCTTCTCGTTCGCTCTCTCAATGAAATGTCCAAAATTCCAGCTGCGTCACGCGTACATCTCACCTACTCCCTTTCAACTAATCAGTGGCTCGTTGGCAGCGGAACGGCTAGGGGCAAGGCAGCTTAGCTCCTGTGGAGGCTGGCGGGTTGCCACTCCAGGGTGGGACAGGCTGCGGTACTGGCCTTTGGCGGTCCTCTTGCCCGCTGGGGCCGCTGTAGAGCCCACTGTGCCGTGCAAGGCTTCCCAACGTGACGACTGTTGAGGTACCCGCACGGCCGCTGTGGCTTCCCCCTGGTCTCCCTCGCTTCTGGCCCGAAAGGCGGTGACACGCTGCACAACCCGCCAAGCCACCACTGCCCAAGACGTAAGGCCCTTACCTCACCTCAAGATCTCCAAGATCCCGCAGATCGAGCTAGCTGCGCCATCTAGTTCTTTTAGTCTTCTTCTCTCATCGCTCTTCGTCTCCACGCATCGCTTTGCTTCTTCCGCATCGTCGTCTTATCACTCATTGTATTTCTTCTTCTAATATCTGCTGGCTTCAGGGGGGGTATCCATATCTGTGCCGGCTTCAGCTTCCGCTTCACCGACTTCCTCTCCGTGATCCACCACTCGTCAGACACTTCCGCTAGCTTTCGCCTGCGGCTGCCTCATTTGCAGAGCAATCGTTTCCATCGTCGCATTATACGTCATCGTCAAATAGTATCGCAATAATTTCATCCAACACTGTAAATGCCAAGTGCGCACTAGTAGCCGTTTCAGTCAGCAAGTGTCCATCGTGACCTGCACGCGTGTACTTACTTGAGTCTAGAGTTGTTAAAAGTAGCAAACAGTCGTCTACTTGCAGCCTGCGCATTGACTCGCCCGACTACACTGCCCGCCAGATCGGGCAGCAGCGTCGCCAGCATCAGGCTCGCTTCCGTCCGTGTCTTCCTCTTCTCCGCCGCACTTCGAGGCTTCTTGTCTCGTACGAGCTGCCCTTTGGGCCACATGTTGTCGCGAAGCAGTGCAATGTACCGCAGAAGCGGCTCCTCTTGCACCAGCATCTTGGATGTGTCACGGACTTTGCGCTCAATGGTCCCTCCCAACAGCTGCTGGAGCACCACAACCACTGCTCTGCCTCGCAGCCAGTTGTTTCCACGGTTAAGTTCAAATACCTCCAGGAAAATATCGCAGATGGGTTTGATGAACGGCTCCAGCTCTTTGCTTTCAAAGGCGTTCAGCTCAGCTTCGGCCTCAGCAGCTGGGAAGGACTCTTCGTTGGTATTCAAGGGTCCCGAGTTGAGCTGGTTCGTCGCGGCAGCAATCAAATTTTGGCCAGCCACTGAGATCTGATCCAGCACGGGAATATTGCCGAGGATGTCTTCCACGCCATCTGTGACCGAATCGTACAGTCGACTCACGATGTCCCTTCTGCCCTCTCTGTCGAGCAGATTTTCACCTTGCGTGATCGCGCTCTCGGACAAAAAGGCACGCAGGTCACGGCTTCGGCAGACATCTGGCAGCAGCAAGAGCTCTTGTAGATACTTTTCCAGTGCGACCCGTCTTTTCCGCAAAAACTCGCTCTGAAACTTCATCACAACTCTTCTGCCCGGGAAATCGAGATTCCGCACAGACGGGTATCTGGATCGTAGCTTTTGGTGGAGATCGTGAAACTCGCTGTATCGGCGAGCGACAACCCATGAGGCCGCAGGCATTTGCTCGCCCGCATCACGCTGGACTTCAATAACGTACAGAGCAAATTCTCTGCCATCATCCTCACGTCCCACTTGAATGGACTTGATCTTGATGGTGGACCGGCCATACAGACTGTTGTCGCTCTCTTGCACCACGTACTGCTGACGCTGGAGCTCTTTCCGTCGAATTTCTCTTTGCAAACTGGCTTTCGACTTTGTGAGAATGCGCAGCTCGGCAGTGTTGTTTGTCAACTCTGCCTTTCTCGTTAAGGAGTCCACGATAGCCTCTTGGGCCGTCAACCGGTCGATGTCGTTGGTAAGCACCGTAATGGCTTCCGCAAGACCCAAGTCACCCGGTGCTGCAGCTTGGACCTCATCTTCATCATCGATATTGTCCTCGTCGTCCAAGTCTTCTCTCTCGTCTGATAAATGTTTATCTTCATCGGCAAATAGATCATCGTCTACAAAGACACCAATGCGCGAGGCCGCGCTCACTAAGCCAAGGGATGAAAGGCTTGGCTTTTCTTCTCTCCCTGCGGTGGGCCGACCAGCATCAATCGACCCTCGGTTGGAATCCTCATCATCTCCAAAGAGGCCACCAGAGCTACCTCCACCGAGGCTATCGTCATTTGTAAAGAGTGAAGCTCGCAAATCAGCGGCTGTCTGTGGACGATCATTCTCCATAATGTTGTTCAGCGCCTTTTCAACTGCTTGGACCGCCTGGGTATCAGGCTTGTCATGAGAGTCCTCCTGCTCAATATTAGGATTGGAGTCGGCCATATTGTCATGCTCCATGTCGTCGTCATCAAATAGGGGGTTGGCTGGCTCCTCGTCCAATGACCTTCTGCTAGCTGCCAGCGGATCCGAGACATCGCTCTCGCCACCGTTAAAGGTGAGATCAGATGCAGAACCAGCTCTTCGTGTAATGGGATTAAGACGTGCAAGTGATTTCGGCTTGGGTGTTCTGCCGTGTGAACGGCCGTTGGAGTGGTTTGCCGTGCCCATGTCAGATGATGATAGCGCCATGGGTGTTGACTGAACAACTGTCGTTGTCTCCTGCGAAGCGAGACACTTGTAGTACAAATCAGACTTTTTGAAGGCCTGGAAATACTGGTTCTTCATCGTATCCAATGCCATACTCTGTACTTGTAATATCGATCGGCGGGCTTTGAAGTATTGGGCGGGTGTGGCCGCTTTACCTGCCTGTAGAAACTCTTTGACGTTGGACTCGGACGACCCTGGGACGTTCAATTCAGGCTTCGACATGTACGCCTGTTGAATCTGGCGCACGTCCAGTCGGTCTGAGTCCGTCCACATCGGCAAGTTGCAGGGCAGCGCGTCGTCATCTGGGCCGTCATCCTCCAGAGGATTTCGAATACCATCTACAACGAGCCAAAACTGGACGAGAGTCATCATCTTCTGCCGGTCCATAAACTCCATGAAGTAAGAAAGGCCGGCGGAGTCACGCAGAAGCTCTACCAGGCCGGCGTTTTCGAGGCGAGACGTAGAGGCTGATTTGACCATCGTCGGCGCGCCAGTTGCAGATGCGTGAGCTTTGTCCCCTCCGGCTGCGAGATGGGCCACTCGCTTATCCAGCAGCCTCTTTCCCATTTCTAGTCGTCTTAGGTATACCTGATCAGGATTTTCTTCGAGCGAGTCCCTTTTCAGTTGACTGGCGACCTCATTTCTGAACCGCCTGGCATCCGAAAGATTGTTTACTTTCCGAATAGCGCGAATAAATTTTTCAAATTTGCGTTCGCTGTCGCCTGGTGATATGCGCGGAGCCGCCGCAGCCTTAATGGTCCGAGGTGCTGGTGAAGCATGTTGGTCAAGGGCAGCCCTCAGCTTGCGAACTGTCGATCTATCTTGAAGCATAGAGCGTCCCATATTTTCCATCATCTGATTCCAGGTATCTGGCTCGGAAAGAAGTTGCATGACGGGTGAAAGCACAGCACAACTAACGATTTCTTTGACAATGATGGATACCGCTCGACTCGACAGCATATGCCGAGGCATGACTTTGGGCAAAACACGACTTATCAAGCCTCTGAGGTAGTCTTGCTGGACCATTTTTGTGTCAGGGAATGATAGAGACGCCGCGGGGTGAAGCTTTCCATCTTTATACTTGGCAGCAATAGCTAGGTCCAGCTCTTCGGATTCCGTGACCGATTTATTTAGTTTTTTGCCTCGAATGGAACGTTCGGCTTCGTAAAAATCTCGAAAATGGGCTGTCAGAATGGGCACGACCCGACTAATCAGCAGCTCGACGAGGTCCTTGTCACGAAGGCAATCAAGCAAGCTTATAATGGCCAAGCGAATGGCGCGATCGACCTCGTCGGGGAATTCGGGGTTCGGACTGATGTTGTTGTACCAGACTTTAACAAAGTCGCGAAGGACCAGGTTCAGCAAGTTGTCGACTGCCATGGCCACACGCTGCGAGGGCAGTCCCAGCGAGGGTCGCTCGTACGTCTGCCGTTTGCGCAGCGCCGCCACCTCTGAGCGCCAGCGCTGCGGGCCGAGGAAAAAGGCAGCTTTCGGTCGCGGTCGACGATCGGCCGGGCTGCGCGCAAACAACAACAAGGCGCCGAGGAGGGCCACGAGGCCGACCAGCAGTCCGCCGCCAAAGGCGTAGCCCGCCCAGCGGAGAGCGCTGAACCAGCTCACGACGTACCCCCAGGCGATGAAGGCGATGATGCCGGCGAGAATCGCATCTCTGCGCTTCAAAGCCATGGCCGCGGCGAAAAACGAAAGACCAAAGGCTGAACTCGACAAAAAAATCTAAAAGAATAAATGCGGCATGGCGACAGGGCTCATGTATCAAGGAAGAGGAGGGAGGGTCGGCAGGGTGGCTCGCCGCGGTCCCTGGTCATGAGGAGCTGCTTGCTTAATTGGGCGCTATCGATTAAGCGGTCTGCTTGCATTGGTACTTGTAAGTGGGTGCGAACCCCTGCAAGCCAGTTTGTGTCAGAACGTCATTTCGACTGGCACTTGGTGTAATTACCACGGATGCTCAAACAAAAACATTAATAGTACCTACCCTGAATATGCAGAATTTTTGCGAAAATAGCATTTTCTTTACTGTGTACCAATATCAACAGTCCCTGGCTGTGACGGAACCTTATTTGACCATTGGGCAGCAACCACGCTAAATGTTCAGAACCTTCACACAACACTACTGAATGGTGTTTCTTGTTATTAATGGCACGAAATCTGAACATCAATTTTCAATCAGTACAATCTTCTCAAAGAGATGGATTCTATCTTCGTCTCCGCTCCACTCTAACTATGGGCTTCATCGGCGCTTTGTAAAGACCAATGGGCATCCATCCTAGAGTCGTATTATTAGCACATGAAACATGAGACGGGCTATATAGCCCAAGGCATGGCTTACCATCGGGAAGAGGCAGGCAAACACACGAATTTCTTCCGATTTTTCGGTCGCATGGTGCTTCCAGTCCAACTCCAGCGATGCTTTCCCAATCATGGCCGCCATGTAGAGAGGCACGTACCGCCTAGCAAGGCAGTCATGCGGGCCAGCACCAAAGACTAGCCAGTTCTTGGTCTTGCTTTCAGCGTCTCCCGTGATCCATCGGTCGGGATCGAAAATATTGGGCTCTGGGTAAGCTTCAGGGTCATGTAGAGCAGGGTAGCAAGACGGAATAATCATTGATCCTTTAGGTGCCGTATAGCTTGGTGTGACGGGGAAGCTCTTAGTCGTTAGGTATGGCACAAAGATGACCGGAGGGCGGTGGCGAAGAAGCTCTTTGATGACAGCATTGGTATAGGTAAGCGATTCCAACATGGGTAGATCGTACGGCTTGTCTCCGTCGCCACCTCTCGCAGCGAGGTTCTCTTCGCGAATGCGGTCGAGAATGTCTGGTCGCTGGGCCAAAATCTGGAATAGCCATGTTGTCGCACTGCTGGAGGCATCTTGCGATGCAAAAAGAAACGTGAAGAGAGTCTCGGAGATTTCTTCGTTGGTAAACTCTCGAATCATGTTGCTTGGCTTCTCTGCATCTGTCTCGCCCGCAGCGATCTTCTGGCGGTACTGCTCAGACTCCATCATATGAAGCACCCATTGATCAACGATGCACGTCGGGGTAGCGCCAATCGACATTTTCGCTTTGCACATAGCTGCGCACTTGGCGAACTCGCGATGAACTTCGTCGGCAATGCGTTTGCCCAGCCACTGCTTGCTGTACGGAATGTACATTGAGAATGGCACGTTGACGAGCTCCATGGCCTCAGTGACGCGATAAAAATCGTCAGCAATCTTCCTGACGGCCTCTTGGGAGATGTAGTCGCCGAAGAATGTGCGGCATGATAACGCACAGTTGATCTCGCGGAACCATCCCATGAAAGGCACCGAATTTCCCCTGTTTGCAGCACTTTCAGTGACAAAATTATTGAAGTATTCTGCAAAGACCTTTTCCTGTACTGGAAGATACGCGGAAAGGGCTTTGTTGGTGAATAGCGGAGTAAGCCCGCGACGATATTCAGCGTGCTCCTTGCCTTGCAGAAACACCCAGGCCTTGTGGCCAAGGAGGTCTTTTGCAATGGGGACAATGCAGGGTTCGGCGTATTTGGGTGATTTGAAGACCTTATGGGCCAGATCGCGATCGGAGACGAGAACAACGAACCTGTGCAAAAGGGTAAGCAGGTGTATCGATGATGGGGTTAGGCACAAATATACTTGTGGAAAACGGATACGCAACTCAGAGGGCCGCTCGCCCATTGAGCCAGATAGGAGTCGAATTTAGGATGCAAGGCTTGGATGAAAGGTCCCATCAGAGGAATCTTGAAGGTCGGGCCAGCGATGGAACCTTTTCGCCAAATGTACATGACTGGAGATAGGGTTAGCTATAAGGCTGGTCGCAGGTGCAAATTCGGTCCATACATTGATCATAGGCAATAATCCCCAAGATTGTCGTTACAACATACTGCCAGGTCGACCAGTTTCCTACCGTAGCAAGATAGGATTGCTGAGCATATCCAATCAGGGATTGCGCGGGCCGACCAGCCAAAGGTAATGTGGCGTTGCCCATCGAATTCACAGACATTCTCACAAGATTGACAATAGTGAAATGTGCTACTGCAACAAAGTATCAGAGAAAGGAGGAGACCAGAGCTGCTTTTAAGAAGCACATGCCGCCGGGCTTCGTATTAACCAGAAGTATCTCCCCTTCCGGGTAGGCGAACTACAAAGCTGGTGTGGGCCGCTACCTCGACACCTAAAGTCAGAGCCCTGACATGCAGGGCACGCGATGTTCCACTTACAGGCTTATAAAGTGTAGCATTGACCACGGGATCCGCCAAATGCTTGGTAATGAATCGAAATCCTATTGCCCAATTGGCGAGATGTCAACGGCGAGCTGCTGCAAGTGATAGCTCAAATAGTACTAGACTCCGATTCGTGTTCGGTTCACGACGGTGCCCGCCAGGGTCAAACGGAGTCTAGTCCTCTTTTGGAACACCACACAAAGCCGCGCGCCGTTCTTCCCGTGAGTGACTGGACGAGAACTTACACAGCCGTCGCGCCAACCCCAGGTTGTCAAAGTCACTCTTCCAGCTCCTTGTCACCGTCACCGCTGGGTATACTCTTGAGAAACAAGGAGGTTGCCGCAAAATGCGCCAGACTCTTCGACGGTCCTGTAGCGCCTGCGCCCGCGCAAAGAGTCGCTGCGACTTGCGCACACCCCACTGCTCGCGCTGCGCTGCCCGCAATATACTGTGCGTGTACGCAAACGAGCCGCTGTCTACTTCGCCTGGGCCTCAGCATCAACAAATATCTGGATTTGGATCCGTTGACCCGTTTGAATCATATCCTCAAGTTAGACTTGGGAAAGAACACGTCCAACGTCTTATACACAGCTGTAGGCACATGACACCCTCGAGTCCCCGCTACGTACTCACAGCATTGTAGTTCTTCACAAAATTGCGTTTCAGTACTACCCGCTTGACCGCAATCCGAATTCAAATCCATTCTTAGTATCATGGTGGCCTCTCGCTCTGGGAGATCCCGTCCTATTTCACGTCTCCTTGCAGACAGCATGTCTAGATGAAGAGTTCTTTGGTCGCAAGGGCTTCCAGACATCAGAGCAGCTAATGTCCGATTCTGTCGTCTTGCTTCGGCGAAAGGTTCAAGATGTATCTTTGGCAATGCAAGACAGCACGATAAATTCTGTTATCACGCTCGCCACTATAGAGGTAAGAAATCAAATTGAAGATGCTCGGATGCCCTCGAATCAGAAGATTGAGCTTACCATTGTGTGCCAACAGTATGGGAAAGGCAATATAGAAATAGCTCAAATGCATGTCTCGGGAGCAAAGCGGCTTATCAACATGCGGGGTGGACTGCAAACTGTGATGCAGACGAGTCCACTCACTGCACGCATGGTCAGCTGGTGAGTGACTTCGCCTACTGCCCGCGAACGGTGGCTAATAAACTAAAGGGTATCGATGCTTGTAATGGGTGTGCCCCAATTCGAAACCCAGGACGATGATGGAAACGGAGATGGAATCAGTCCAATCCCCGAATGGCAAATGGAACAAGCTGTCAATCCAACCGCCTTGTCCGAGGCAGACATGCAACCTCGGATATGGAGCGTCTTTGCACGATTATATGGCATATTTCATCGAGCTAACCGCATACCACTCACGCTCATACGTCTTCATGACCTCACTTGCTTCGTTGTCCATCGGCTCCTTGCACCGTCGGTATCGGAGCAGACGTCTACTGTTCTCTCCGATTGTGTTAGTTGCGCGCTTATACTATATATGCTGATTTTACAAGGACCAATTTATTATACACATGCTGCAATATTAACAAAAACTACGTCACGACTTGCCATGCAGCTGCAGGATTGTGCGACCTTGTGGAACACATCTCCAGTGAATCTATGGCTTGGCGCCATTGGTCTGGTGGCTTCCCATGGCACGCCATACCATGAGGCGTTACAAGGACAAGTCCGCTCGATGTCGGCACACTTGGGTCTGGGCTCATGGGAAGAAGCGTCCGTACTGATCAGAACAGTATTGTGGCTGGATGAATCACATGCGGAACACGTTTTCCGGAGTCACTGGGACATTGCACTCGGCCATAATTGTCAGCTAGTGACTTTTGGATCGACACAAATTGCACCATCTAGTAAAAACAGCCTAGAAAATAGTATAGATTTTGTACAGTCAGGAATAGAATGAGTTTGTCAGGACAAAAGGATGAAGTCAGGCAATCAACAAGGAAATCAGTGGGTGCTTTTGCGGGATGTTTCCTGCAAACTCATCAGATAGTGTAGAAACGGGATGGGACCTATCTCTGCGCCAGGTATAAGAACTACTTCGAGTACATCACATCACCATCATTTCGTCCCACAGCCGTAATAATATCAGTGCCACGCGAGCGTCGCAAGTAGCACAACTTGCTGAGATGTTAACAAGTTCGGATTAAGGCCTTACAAGCTTGGGCAGACCTATAAATATAGCGAAGCGTATTCTCAGCTTATAGAAGAAGTGTGTTTGTAATGCGTTTCGATGCCAACTTCGATATGTACCTATCGCTTTCAGCCGAAGCCGACCAGTTGAAGACGAGAATGGGACGGCAACTGGAGGGTTGACATGTTAGACAGCACGCTCCGTGTGCCTCTCGCCTCAGGCTGAGCCACAACACATGATTAATCCATTGTTTTCTGCGAAAAAGAGTAGTAATCACAAATGCATTTGTATATACCATGCTGCCTATGTCAACGCCGATGTTGTATCCCTGGATATTTAGCCTTGCCGTCCTCCTCTTCCAACCAACACGCTCTACCACGGCGGATCTTCCCTCCGTCTATACAAGGCCACAAACTTGAGCCCCTTGTTCCTCGCCACCTTTTTGCCCTCCTCCGTCTCGGCGCGCATGACGGCCACGCACGGGTCCGCCTCGGCCTCGTCGTCCGAGACGCGCTCAAACGAGGGGTGCGCCTCAAAGTGCTCGACCATCCAGTCGTGCAGCGCCTCGACGTCGGTGATTGTGTAGACGATGCCGCCGGGGCGCAGCGCAAACGCGTACTCCGAGTTGAGCGTCGTGGACACGATGCGCGCCTTGTGTTTGCGGGCCTTGAAGTGCGGGTCGGGGAAGCAGATGAAGATCTTGCTGAGCTGATCCTTCTTGAAGAAGTTGGGCAGAAACTTCATCGAGTTGGCGCGGATGCAGGCGGCGTTTTGGTACGCGGAGCCGCCGTTCTGCTTGCGCAGCGCGTAGATGCGCTCCTGGACGAACGCCGTGACTTGTGTGCGGATCTCGAGGCCTGGCGCGCGCGCAAGCATGTTAGTATAAGGATGTTGGACGGAGACTGGTGGTAATGTATACCGAGCATGAGCTTGTTAGGGAGGATAGGCGACAGAGCGACAAGAAGGCCGCCAAAGCCGCAGCCGATGTCGACAATCTCAACATCTTGCTTGAGTGGTCTGGGTCGACTTGAGCTGGCTTCATCGCCTGTGGATTCTGCTACGTATTCGGGGTAGTATTTTGCCCAGTCCATATCCGCTGGAGAAGCGGGACTAGTCTTTGGTTAGCAAGCTTTGTTCATAATTCATTTTGAACCACCGCATCATGGTACATACTATTCCAAGGCATGGTCTGAGAATGGGTTGGCGTGAGCTCTTTGGCGGTAGAAGCGCTTGCGAGGAAGCTGGGCGCCATCGCTCTTGTCCCGTGCCGCATGAAATTTTTCACGATTGGCTTTCTTTTGCGTAGCACCCGGCATTGTTTTAGTTTTGCCCCTTGTCTGTGGTGGTATTATAAATGGCAGTTGAGATTTTTCGTCCAAGCCGACTCATCGAAAAGAAGTTTGTGACATGAAGACCGAAAAGATCCCAAATGGGTAGGCGGTGAGGCGCAGCCAGTGTGGCGCATCTTTGCTTTGTGGCGGGAGCGCTGGCTGGCAACGCAGCTCTAGGCGCATGTGCCACTGTAACTTGGCCCAACTCTGGGCAATGCAACGCCGTTGCTAATTTGGCATGGGTTGTATGGTTTCATCATGCACCATAAGCTGTAGATAAATACGACAGCTTTTGTCATTCCTATATTTCAAAAAGCGCTAATTTTATGATATATTTGCTTTTGAGACCTGCTCAAGTTGATTTTGTTGCTTCGGCTCAGTAGAGGGCTGTAGGCTGCTTCCATGCCAGCCACAACTCGCCTCAGGGGTGCCATATAGCTGGCACGGGCCACTGCATCTACCGAGCCGTCCGACAGCAAAGAGAGGTGGCTACCTAACTTATCACAAGCAAATTTGTCACTTTGTCTTCAACATCGCAGGCAACAGCATGTCGTCCTCTCCTTCAGATCAGTGGTGGCTCTACAGCGCCTTTATTTTCATTTTTTCGTCACCTATTGTGCGATTTGTCGCTGGCACATGCGTATGAACATCCCTAGCCCCAGGGTCTCCAGCTCAATCGGTGCACTAGCTAATACGACCTACCAGTTCCTCATCGGCTTGATGTCAATCTTCCCGCTGCTTGCCTTTCTCATCTACGACCTTCTTCTTTGGTGCTGGAGAACGCTAAAGTATGGCCGCGCAGCCGAGCGTAGTGCACAGCAGCATACCGAAACAGATTCAAAGGCTACGTTGAGCACATCAGTCAGTACCAAAGAGGAAGCATCAGGGGCCCAAGCTACGCGGCGAAGATGAGTTCAAGTCTTGACTTAAAGCGTCTTTTCATTCTTTTTATTTTCTGGCCAGCCACTGATTTCATTTTAATTTTCGATTCCCCTTCGGCAGCGCACTTTATTTACGGAAACTGCGAAATAACCTTGATGAGATCGGCCGTCACACCCATGGCTGTGACGTCGCCACCAGCACCAGCACCCTGGACGATGAGAGGGTTGCTGCCATAGCGCTCCGTGTAGAAGCTGATTATGTTGTCGCTGCCCTTGAGCGCGGCAATGGGGTGCGAGCGGTCAAACTCCTGCAGACCGACCTTGACGGCGTTGGCGGCGACGTCGATGCTGCCGACGAAACGGACAACCTTGCCAGCCTTTTCGGCAGCCGCCTTGGTCTCCTCCATCTGGGTGTCAAAGGCGGGAAGCTTCTCGAGGAACTCGTCGCCGCTGGTGCAGGTCTCCAGCTCCTTGGGGATCAGGCTCTGGACGGGGAACGCGGTGGGCGACTCGACGGGGAGGCCGGCGAGACGGGCGAGGATGGTGAGCTTGCGAGCAACATCGAGACCGTTGAGATCATCGCGAGGATCGGGCTCGGTGTAGCCCAGAGCCTTGGCCTTCTTGACCTCCTCGGACCACTTACCGCCCTGGCCCTCGGTAGGCGCGAACGAGTTGAAGAGGAACGACATGGTGCCGCTGAAGACGCCCTCAATCTTGGTCACCTTGTCGCCGGTGTCGACGAGGTCCTTGAGGGTGGAGATGACGGGCAGGCCAGCACCGACAGACGACTCGTGGTAGACCTTGGCACCGGAGGCGGTGGCAGCGATGGAGATGTCCTTCCATAGCTGGTAGGAGCCGGAGAAGGCCTTCTTGTTGGGGGTGACGATGCTCACGCCGCGCGACAGGGCAAGAGGGTACTTCTCGGCGACATCCTGGGAGCTTGTGTTGTCGACGAGGACCGTCTTGGCGGGGGCAGCGGCGAGGTACTCGATGACCTGGGACAGCTCGGGCGGGGACTTTGTCGAGGCGGCGAGCGTGTCGAGGGCGGTGTCGATGCTGATCTCGGAGTAGTCGTCGTTGAAGAGAGCCTTCTTGCTGGTCGCGATGTAGCAGAGGGTCAGCTTGGGCGAGGGTCGTCGGGTCGCGAGAGCTTGGAGCTGGGACAAGAAGGCCTTGCCGACGCCGCCAGCGCCTGGTAGAGGTCAGCATCGTGTATCTGTAGGGCGGCTTGACTACTCAATTACCAATGACGGCAATAAAGACTTGGTTTGCAGCAGCCATGATGTATAAATTCGCAATACAATGAAAATATGCAGAAAGAATGGAACCAGTGACTGTCAAAGCTGGGCGAGTCAATTTTATCAGGACGCCAGATCCGATAGCGGGGTGGTTCGAAAGCGTCGCACAGCCAAGGTCCGCAAGGGTCGATCAACAGGTGGGCGGGACAGCGCCGAAGAGCGCTACTGCTGCTTGTTGCAGAGGACGGTTTCAGGCTAACAATTTTGCCTTGGTGGGGTGAGACACCCAGCACGTCATAGCACATGCAAGCCAAATGGCTGATGCTGGTACTACGTAAATTGGTAATGGAAAATGCGCTGTTGCTCTAACTAGCTTTAAGAGATTGTTGCTAAATTTAAATGACAGTGTGGAAACTGCCGATCAAACAGTGTTGGTGTAAATCCCTTCTCCTTGTTTACAGCGCCTTGGCCAGAAAGGCGTCCAGCTGGGGCGGCTTGGGCTCAAAGATGTCCTCCTGGCGCTCGCCGTCCTTGAACAGGATAAAGGTAGGCATGCGACGGATGCTGAGCTCCTTGCTGAGGTCCTGGAGGACGTCGACGTCAATCTTGCAAAAGTAGACATCCTTGAACTTTTCGTCGGCGGCGTGCCTATTAAAGAACGTGAGGAACTTGTTAGCGACGGGTTTCCAAGGGAGTGGGCCGCCTATATGGCGGGGTACGTTGACCAGCGAGGGGCAAGCTGCTGAGAGGGTGAGAGAGTGACAAGGCTTGAGCCTGCTCGCATGCGCTCTCGGCTGGCGGTTGTTTTAAACGTACTTTTTGAAGAAGGGATCAATCATCTTGCAGTCGCCGCACCACAGAGCGTGGAAATCCGCAACGACAACCTTGTGCTCCTTGAGGGCAGCGCGGAAGGTGTCGGGGCTGTTTGGACTGTATTAGCCTGCGTTGGGCGAGGTAGAAGCTATCCCATCCTCTCTGTCAGGCTACAGAGGGGCGTGATGATGGCGTCGTCGGAATCTGCAAACATACTTGGTAATCTCCTCAATGGCCATTGTGTCTGCTGTTGTTCGAGGGTCGTTTGATATTGCAGAGTAGAGGTGCAAGAATCCCGCCTCGTACCTGTTGAAAATCCGGATGGTCCCTCTCCCCTCCAGCGGGTCTCGCGGCTGGTAGCGGGCTTTATACCCAGCCAAGACTCGCCCAGATGCCACACCAGCTTCCAGAAGGGGACTCGCGCTGTAGAAGCTTCTGTAAAGGGTTCGATGAACGATGACAGGGCTGCATGAGGCGAGCGGCCGTGTGTCGTTGTACGGCGCTGACGCAGCAATAATTCCAGCAATTTGTCTGCTACAAGGCGCCATCACATCATTTGCTCGCATGACTCTGTGGTATTAAACACTGTAGCCTATTTGAAACTGCCAGTTTCTTCTGATTCAGCATAAAATCATTTTCCCAACAAAAGTCAGCTCTTATTTTGTAATGGCACCCTCGTAGACCAGTACTGCGCCATGCGCTCACAGGCCCAGGCACCACAAGGCGCCCCACCAAGCCACCTCTCGCGCTCCTACTGGATTTAGACCCCCAGTGCAAAGGATTCAACCTCGACATCTCGCAGTCGTCTCACTATAAGCGAATACCCACTCGGCATTTACTACTGCGCGACAGTATTGCAAAACTGCCGTCTTGAATCTGCAGAAATGACAGTGACGTGATTGGCCGCAGAAACACGGTGCCACAGACCGTTATATCCACCACCGCGATGCCGCAAGATCCCAACCTCTACGGGCAACGGCCCAAGAAGAAGCAGCGAAAGGATGCCGCGCTCTCCTCCTCTCTGGATTTCACCGCCCAGATCACATCTTTGATGGCCTCTGGTTCGCCGTCAGGTCCCATCGCCGGTCGCGCGCGTCCCTCGAAAGAGCCGAAGGAGGATCTTTTTCGCAGCCACACTGCTCGGAAACGAGAAGCCTTGGCTCGTGCCGAGGATGAAAAACTCGTACTCAAAGACGTCACCGGAACCGAAGATGAGTCTCGGGAGCTTGCTCGCGCCAAGCGCAACATGGAAAATAAAGCTCGCCTCTACGCTGCCATGAAGCGAGGCGACTACGTGCCGCAGGACAATGAGGCTGGCCCCTTGATCGATTTTGATCGCAAGTGGGCCGAGAATGAAGAAGGCAAGGATTTATCCGATCTCAGCTCCTCTGGCGACGAAGACGACGGAGACGACGAGATGATCGAGTACGAGGATGAGTTTGGCCGTCTGCGCCGCGGCACGCGTGCCGAAAAGGAACGCATGGAGCGACGCGCCCGTCGCGGCCTGCTCGGCGCCGAGGAGCTCGACCGCATGTCGGCACGCCCGGCCGCGCCCAGCAACCTCATCCACGGCGACGCCATCCAGGCCATGGCCTTCAACCCCGACGACCCGGACAAGATGGAGGAGCTGGCGCGGAAGCGCGACCGCAGCGCCACGCCGCCCGAGATGAGGCACTACGACGCGGACAAGGAGTTCCGCACAAAGGGCGTCGGCTTCTACAAGTTCAGCCAGGACGAGGAGACGAGGCAGAAGGAGATGCAGAGCCTGGAGGAGGAGCGGAAGAAGACGGAGGCGGAGAGGCAGGTGAAGGAGGATCAAAAGGCGCAGAGGAAGAAAGAGATTGAAGAAAGGCGGAAGGCGATGGAGGCGAGGAGGGCGAAGAAGCAGGCGGATACTTTCCTAAGCGGCTTGGGGGAGTGACTTTTGCATACTACAAGATCAATACGAATATGATGCCTACCGAGAGTGCTGAGCAAGCTATAAAGCATATGGCCTTCACTGCATGGTAACATTTGCTATTCGTCCTTCTGTCACCCAACTTGCAAGTGTACTGGGTCCTCGCCCGTCCAGGTGAAAGACAAATAAGCAAGCCAGACGTATCAACATCAAGGACTGCATAGTAAGTTGCTACATTTTCCCAGTCAAAGCAGCCTTTCATGGGACTAGAGCAGATGTACACCAAGCTGTATCAGCGAATCAGGCACTTGAACCAAGGCTCCAGCGCCACGTTGGTGCGCAAAAGGCGGCCACCACAACGCTGCCTAGCCTCATCCGATGCTTAAAAGAAGGGGCAGTGACATAGTTGCTGCAATTTTCCATGTTCATCATGCAGCCGGCGAATCCATTTATTTTTATCTGTTCACGTCGTCTATACTTGTGCAAGATGGCCCGAACCAAGCAAACCGCTCGTCGTTCCACTGGCGGCAAAGCTCCTCGAAAGAGGCTCGCAAGTGTCTCCTGCACATGGGATAGATCACCACGGTACTACAGCTACAGTAAACTTTCGGTGAGGTGCCCAAGTACATCTGCAGACATCACACCGTCCGAGACCTTGCCGGTTATTTGCGCAGACGCGGACTCGGCGGCGCAAAGGGCTGTGCTGTCCACACCCGATTTGCTCATCATCATTCTTTCGCAGCTGCCGCACTCCTCCTTGCTCAAGGCTCAGCGTGTCAACAGAACATGGGCAAGCTTGTTTGACCATGTGGAAATCCAAGCCGCGCTGTTCAAGAAGCCCAGACCCAACCAGTCGGCAGCATATGTGGAGATCTACTCGGACATTTTGAGAGATCAATTTGAGGCATTCTGGCCGATACCTGGGGAAGATAGAGTGAGGTTTTCTATGGATTCCAAAACGCAAAGGTTTCATCCCGAGGGATGGTGCAAAATCTCGGCCAGCCCATTTAGTGACCCCAATGATCGCAACACAATAATAGAACGGAGATACGAGGAAGTGTGTCCCTACAGGAAGGAATGGGGGCAGCTTCTGGTCTGCCAGCCATCAATTGAGATTCTGGAGCTTGTGAGGAAGTACAACACTGATGACAGTGAGATGGTGGAATATCGCAGCCTGATTCATCGACCCAACGGCCTGCGCATGGGCCTTCTCTACGATGCCGTCACACACTGGCACGCACTCGACCCTGCTGCCTCCCTGCTCTGGGGCAGGAAAACGGGCGACTTGGTTGATAGCAATTACTTTTACATTGATGGCTCGAGCTTCAAGACAGGCGATGATAAGCCCTGCCTGACAATGTGGGGGACAGAATGGACCCCAAAGCATGGGGATGAGGTTATACGAAGTGACGGAGAGGAGGTGAGATGTTCAATTTCCGCGCCCAAAGCCTTCTTCAGCGAGGAGTGGTGAGGAAGTAAACTGTGTATGGGGGCTGCCAGGGTGCCAAAGGTCTCCAAGAGCCAGATGGTACAGCAGCTACGGCACGTTTTAGCCCAGCCACCAGTTTGAACATGTTGTTGCTCGCGTCGATGCTCACTTTACCTTATTTCCTTATATGCAGTGTATGGTTTATGGGGGCGTTTTTTTTTTTGGGGCCGCGCTATCGTTGCTTTCTGCTGATTTGACCTTTTCCAAATTATTTGGCTGCAAGAGCATCCATAGCAACTCGCGAATTGTGCAGGGTTGTGCAACAACCGGGCCAGGTCGCAGCCATGCCTCGTAAGTAGTGCGTGGAGACTCTGAAATAGGTCAACGAAATAGGCCAACTGAATGAATTGATCTAATAACTATATTTGATTTCTTTAAGGAAGCTGTAGCTTTATGCGTTGTAAATGAATTCTCTTTGCTGATCCGCCGTCTAAAGTTTACACATGCGTGCCCCGCGAATGTTGTTCAGCTTCATGACGTTTTCCTTGATGCCCTTCAAGTCATCGATACCCTTTCTCTTCAGCTCACGGCCCGACTTGGCGGCTTTGCCGAGCTGCACGTGGTCCAAAGCACGGCCCAGGAGGGCACCGAAAATGGCACCAAAGGCGTCCGATGGGTTCTCAACGATGCCGTAGATGGTCATACCAATGTCGCCAAGGTCGCCAATCAGACGGCACAGTGTCCTGACGGCGGTGAGACCGGCGGCACCGGCTGCCTCGCCCACGAACGGAATGAAGAAGAGGATGCCCAAGACCATGTTGAGGATAAATTGCTCACGCTCCTTTTTCTCAATCTCCTTGCCCTTGTCGCGAATCTCCTTCATGTTGTCGACGGCCGACACAACGGACATGGCGGGAATATCGGTACCATCAGCGGCATCGTCCCAGGCCATGCCGATCTGGTATTGAGAGGCGGCGAGCAAGAGATCGAGATCATCGCGGGTGGTTGTCATATTCTTGTAACCCTTGTCAATCATGTCCTTGGGGTTGAAAACGTGAATTTTGTCATTGTTGGCAAGGGGAAAGTTGTAGTAGTGACTGTCTTGCTTGTCCTGGCATTCTTTGACGTGGGTGCCTGCGTACTGACATCCGTTGGAAACGTGCATCGTCTTCCTACTAAACTGAATCCACTCTTCATCAATGCCATACTTGTCACCAATGGCCTTGAAGAAACCGTCGTGGTCCTTCAGATTGAAGGTTGCGTTATGAAGCCTGCTTGAATCGAGGAATTCATGTTGCACCACGTCAGTAGGGCAATCAATATCACGAGTACCAGATTTGTTTGAGTCGCAACCAGGAGTTCTGTCGCAGTTTTTGACATCGTCCTCCTCACAGAAGTAGCGGCACGAACCGCAACAGTTGGGCTTTCCGGTCTCAGTACACTTGAAGTACTTCTGGGCGTCTTTGCTTCCCATGAAGTCCTCAATCTGAGATGGCACCTGGCTCTTGACGTAGCCGGCGTAAACGTCGAAATAGTGATTGTAGTCGCCATTGACAAGGTCATCATAGCGCTTAATGGCGTCACGCAGCATCGCTTGTTGGACTTGGGTGGCATACTGGTCGACACAGTAGTCCGGAATGCTGTCTTTGGCCTTCTCCAGGCTTTCGAGAGAGTCGTAAGAGCCTGTGCACTCGCCGAAGTAGTCGGCACTGCCGTGCATGCCGTCGTCATCGTCATCATCGCCATCGTCACCGTTGTCGAAGTCTTGGAGATCAACAGCCCAATCGGTTGTACCTAGGAAGTTGTACGAGTCGTAAAACTTGGCTCTCTCCGCCTTGGTGTCATCGGACATGTATGCGACCCATTCAGTACCGCTGTAGACAAGAATATCTGAGCCGGCAGCCTTCCACTGGCGAGTAACTTTGCCACTGTCGATGATTTCAGCAATTTCGGCGTTAGAAATGTATCCTCCAGTATCGGTGCAACGGCCGTGTGCTGCATTCGAAACCCGGGCCGAGCCTGTGAATTTGCACATGGGGCCATCGCAGCCAGCCTTCTCCATCTTGAACGAGCGTCCGTAACTGGCAACACCGACCACGACCTTGTTGGTGGGAACTCCTGCCTTGGTGATCATGATCAAGGAGTCTTTAGTCTCTGTATCGTTGACGTGCGATCTCAAACAGTTGCCGGTATCGCAGCCCGGCGAAGTCCATTTGTTGCCGTAATCCCATTGGCCGTGCAAATCATAAGTCATGAAAATGATATAATCGATATCACGCGCCATAAGATCAACAGGGTAGGATCGCATATACCAGTACGAAGATGGTGCAGCGAATGAGACGGACTTGTCGCCAAGTGCAGACTTCAGTTGCTTGAGGAACATGTAATAGTTCACACCATTGTGGGGATCATCGGAAGGAATGTCAGGGATATCGGGGGCCTGTCCAGAAGCAACACAGTCAGTAGGCGCATTGCATTAGTAGTGTATTTACTTACACCAGGGTATTCCCAATCCAGATCCACGCCATCAAGGCCGTTATCCTTGACAAACTTGACAACATTCTGCTTGAACACGTTTCTGTTGGCTGGCTTGACTGCTTCGCGTAGAATGTCAAAAGTTCCGGGAAGAGCACTGAAGTCCCATCCACCGAAAGAAATAATCTTCTTGATGCCAGTCATTGACTTGAACTTGTCGAACTGCTTCTGCACTTTGCTGATATCGACATTATAGTCACGCGTCACCTCAGCAAAGGCAAAATGAATGTGAGTGTACAGGGACGTGTCAATGTCTGTCACATCCATATGGAGGCAGGGTCGATTCCCGTTCCAAGCCTCAAAGTAGGCGACCTTCATCTTTTTGTCCGGTGCAGGGCCCTTCTTCAACTCTCTTCCACAGCTGCTCACACAGCCATTTTGCAGGGCAGAGGTACCAGGAGCTCCAGACTTGGAAGGGGCGTAGGTGCAGAAATCATCCGTGAGACCACATTGGCCCCATACGTTGCAACAGGCCTTCAAGGGACACTCGTTCAAAGTCTTTAACTCGGTGCCCTTTGGAGGTTGAGGTGTTCCAGGCACAGTGGGGCCGCAGACGGCGTTCGAAACGGGCGCTGGCATGGGAGGGTCACCTTTGCTAACACACATCTTGAAGTCTTTGAAGACGATTTCGCATCCCTTCCAGCCCCACGTGTTCTTGTTGAACTCCTCGATGTCCTTGGCAACAAGATCTCTCTTGGCGGCGATGACGGAACAGTCGTCGTTCGGCTGTGTGGTGTAGGTGGCACAAGTGCCATCGGCATTGGGCTTGGGTCGCCTGTCGGGCAGCTTGCCGTATGAGCAGCAGACATTTTGACCCGGTGCCAAGCTACTGCACAGTCCTGTCTTCGTATTGATCTTGGAAAAGTCCTGCGGTGTTAAGCCGCACTTGGCTGCCAGCGATCCACAGGTGTCGTGAGCGACGACCTCCTTCGTTTTGCACAAGCCATTGCCGCCAGCAGGCGGAATGGTTGCGGGAAGTGTTCCGGATGAGCAGCACACTTTTTGGTCGACAACGAGGGTGCTGCAAAAGTTCTTCTGAGGGTTGTATTTTGTGAGGTCATTTGAGCTAATGCCACACTTCTTGGCCAGGTCGTAACAGCCCATACCCTTGTCGACGGTGGTGGTTTTGCAGTCGCCTCGAGGGAGGAGCGTCTTGAGCTGTCGCGATTGCAGGTTGGAAGAACTGGCTGTGCTGTTCGAGGTGGTGTTGGTTTCGAGCTTGGCCGGGGGCGGTAGACGGACGGTGACCTCCATCCAGCTGTTTTGAGAGGAAACGCATGCTCCGCTAGCCCAGGTTGCCAAGACATCCTTTGCCTTGTACAGATTGCCGGCGCTGGTGAGGATGATTCCGGCAGAGTAGTCGGCGCCGAGGCGATCGGGGTGGCAGAGTTCAAATCCCGTTGTTTCGGAAGTGCCCTTGTCCTCTAGGGACTTGATCACCTCATCGATGACCGTCTTGGTGAGGCCGTGCTGATGATGCTCGCTACCGACGAAAATACCGACTGCAGCGGATTTGCTGTATCCAAACTTGATAACGTTGTCGGTGCAAGATGGTTCCTCCGTCTGGAGATGGCGAGAGACCTGTTGCAGTGCAGAAATGGCGTCCTTGGCATCGAAAGACTGCTCGCTTGTGCCCTCTGAAGTTCCTTGGATGCTTTGCGGGAAGCCGGAAAACGTTGACATTGTGCTTGTTGTGAGGTTGTAGTTGGGAGTGTCACAAAGAGCAGCTTTGCTGCTATCGGCCTTGAAGGCTGCCTTTACGTTCTCGCCGTAATCTCCCATGCAAGCTCTGATGGCTTTGGAATCTTTGCTCTTGACGACGAGGTCAACCAGCATTGTCTCGTTGCAGCGTGACAGCATGTTCTCATCCGGAATAAGAGACAAGCCAGTGGTACCGTCCTCGCCATCCTTGAGTTCACTGCATGCCTCAGGACATGCCTTAACTATGGCAGACTGGGCGCTGGCCTTGAGCCAGGCCGCCAGTTCATCGTCCCCTCCCGTGTCGACGTTGGCAAAGTCAGATGCCGACATACGCGCAGCCAGCGAGACTGGCCGCAGTCCACTTTGGACAGTAGCTGAGACATGCGCAGTGCTGGCCAACAATGTGGCGCCTGTAAAAATGGTGAGACGCATGGTGGTTGTCGATAAAGACCAAGGCTCAGCCGACGCTACTGCGATGTGCTGATGTGCCTTGTCTGCGTGTGGTTTTGACCAGAGAAATTAAACAAACCTCTAGGGAATGAAAAGATGTAACTACAGAAGACTGTTTATCATTCATTGGAGTACGGTAGTATTTTAACAGGAAAACCCACGTATCCAAGGGTGTTCCATTGTACCTGGGCGTTGCCTAATACGGTAGTTGCCAGAACGAGATAGCGCCGGTCAGCTTCTCTATGGCAAGAACAAAAAAGCATGAAAGCGATGGAGAAACGGCCCGGTATAGTTAAGGTTAGTAGTTGAAAAAAAAGTTCATCTCTTTTCTCTCTATATGATCCAACTACCAGTCTTATATGTGAAAATGCTTACCTTCTTTGCTACCACCCATCACAGTCACAAGCTTATAATTGGTAGCAACGCTGTTATGTAAATAGCCGATTAACCTACTTTCAGAAAGATTGACTTGTATAAGATTTTCGCAATTTTTGCGGGAGTGTATATGGCTCATCAAGGTCTTTTAAGATAGAAGTTGTCTGCATCATAATTGACCTATCCATACGAAGCGCTGCTTCCAGGTGCGAGGATGGTTTTTCTTGTCTAGCCTCCAATGAAGGAGTCTCTCTGCACACATCCATCACAGCGGGCTTGGGCGGCGCTCTGGTGTACAACTCGAGAGGCAGCTGTGTCTTTGAGGAATGGTTGAACTGTAAATCTCTCTGGTATTTCGCTAGCTTTTTCTCTCACTTTTCTCCACGACGTGAGAGACGGATTCTGCACGCTTGTCGCCAACTCAGCCGGTCACTGGCACGATGCGTGGCTGAACGGCGTGGCGCCAAATGCGGGCGCGAATTTCCGGGAAGTTTACGGTGGGTTCTCCATTCTACGATGAATTTAGCAAAGTTATGTGGCTGGCAGAGGTTTCTGGTGAGAGTGCGAAGCGTTTCTTTCTTGGTCGCCGGTTCCTCCTCGGCTGTTGTTCTGGGCCACGGCTTTGCCGTGACTCCGCTACCTTGGATCTTCAAGTTTCCTCTTCACGCCGTAACAAGCTCACCCCGTGGTCACGGGTGGCAAACTGGCGTGGCTGCTTACAGAAATTACCCTGGCTCGGGTATCAGCTAAAAGAGCAACACCTAAAAATTTTGTCCATTTTTTTCCATGCCAAATTCGCGCCCAAAAATGTCATCCAAGCGCCACCATCGGCGTTGCCCAATTTGGTATCTGCCAAATTGGGTAATGTTGAAAGATGGACGCAGCCGCATTGCTTCTGCTTACACTCAAGAAGTAGCAATCGCCGAGAGAGCAGCCAAAAATTAATCTTCTGGTGTTTCTGGAGCAGTTTAGATAATCCCATTACCTCAAATACTCAATATCTACTCAAACGGCGATTCATTGTCTCGCAATTGAATTGTCTTCGTTCCAAGATGCAGCTCCTTCTTGTAGCGTCACTTGCAGCGACCGCCCTGGCCGTTGGTTTCCCAGGGCGCGAACACGACCCGGCCACCGTCAAGTCGTGTATCGACTGGTACGACAACTATGACGAGCAGACCTGCGAGGAAGTTCGGTCCTACTACCGCATCACGCCCGATGATTTCCACAAGTGGAATCCGTCCATTGGCACCGACTGCAAGCCGTGGCTCCCCATCTCCTACTGCGTCCTGACCAAGGAGAAGTGGGAGGAATGGCAGAAGAACCAGACGACGACGACGACCTCGACCACCAAGCCCCCGCCAACGAGCACCTCGACCCTCGGCCCGACCCCGACTGCCTGGCGCGAGCGCGGCTGCTATGCCGACAGCAACAAGAAAGCTTCGGTCATGGATAAGCTCGTGAGCCCCGACGGCGGCGACACGAAGCTCACAGTGAAGACCTGCGAGGACACCTGCTACCGCAAAGGCTACAAGTTTGCTGGCGTTGAGAATGCGAACCAGTGTTGGTGCAGCATGTCTATCGCGGGCGAGTGGGCTAGCGATCAGAAGGAGTGCAACCTGCCTTGCAGTGGTGATGGCAAGGTTCTCTGCGGAGGAAAGGATCGCGTCTTCGTCTACGAGGCCCAGTATGGCGATCCTTCTCGTCCTACTACAACCACGACCACAACCTCTTCCTCTAGCGCTGCCCCAACTTCTTCCAAGAAGGCCAAGGCGGCACGCACTGCATCACCGCGCTTATGAATCCTGGCTATGGGCAGCCTGCTCATAGCACTATTCTGACAGCCTGAATAGGTTGCAAAACATGTTTCTTTATGCTCAATATAAATATTTTTTCAACCGATGATGCAATTGGTGATACTCATAATTGATTCATGAGATGGCGTCACAGAAAGTGCTGTTTTTCTGCATGGTATTCATCTGCCACTTATCTCATCTTCTCTACTTAGGTTATTCGCAGGATTCTCTCTTTAATCTGCAGCTCGCCATAAGGATATCTCCTAGATTATAGTTGACTTTTTCTTGGAATTTATGAAACTTGGTCTGTTATTCTAGCTCATAATTAAATGATACCAAGATTCGACCGTGCTAGCGTTCGCGCCTCGTCTGCGACATCTTTCAACGAAATGACATGAGCAAGCCAGCCAGCGCGCTGCGCCGCTTCGGCAAAGCAATCAGCCGCCTCGGCAAGTTTCATAATATGTCGTCTAATTATTTGCGCGTAGACGAAGAAACACTCTTCATCTGAGTCTGCCGTATAATTGCCCAACTGCATCGAGGTTGAATCTGATTTGTCAAGCGGACTCAGTCGGTCGATCAAGCATGTCGCATGTTCTAGAACAGCCTTCGTGATGACGAGAATGAGCGCCATAGATTTGCAAGAGGACATGCAGACTACACATTTGTTCAGCATGTGTAGCTGGTTGACGGCATCTCTGAGTACTGAGAGAGTACTTGTCGACGCTGCCGGTGATGATGATGACGGCACCGCCGGCCACCTTGGGCCCATAACGTCACACAGCAGTCGTTCTATCATGCCGCTATGCGAGCACTCGGAGTCGTATAACTGCGTCGAAATTGCCACTGTACTCAGATCGGAAAGATACCTCTGGTCGGCCTCGCCTTCTGGCGACAATGGTGATATTTCAGGTGCCTTCGGTGAGCTTCCATCAAAAGCCTCCATATTGAACCAGAGAGTATCTTCGCTGGGTGATGGTATATTATGGTTGTAAAGAAAACTGTCTTCCATGAAAGTCATCATGGGTACCTCAAACACGCCCGTCGTTGAGGCCAGGGTGTCTGGGCTTGGCACAGTGCTAGCCGATTCGACGCTGTCCACAGTTGAGCTTGGTGACATCCTGCCGTCTCCGAAATCGTAGCTAGGCGTATCTGCCTGTGACTTCAATTTTCTAGGAGATTGACATTGGAGTTTGAAAGAGTGTCGAGTGGAGGTGGACGTGTAGAAGCAAATCGACTTGGACAGCTCGCATTCTTTACATTGAGGACGTTGACGTGAGCATATCGTCTTTAGGCATCGATCAGTAACCGAGTCAAGTTGATGCTTTTGGCTGCTTTGTTTGATGAAGCAATCGGATGTGTCACGTACTTTTTTCTGCTGGCAGGCTTGGCAAGCAGGTTGTGCCCGGCGGCGGACAACCTTGCTCGGCTTGTTGCTCGCTTTGTGGAATGTGTGAAACATGGTTACAAAAACTGAGTTGATACTGGCTCAAGTCGAAAGAAGAACTCAATGCAGGAAACTCTCGTCCAAATAAGAGGAAAAGGTTTTCACCGGCTTAAAAGAACGATTGCAGCTCGGGGTTCTGGCAGTGGCCGCCGCCGGCTTCGCCAAGGCGGTCCATCGCTTTCGTTCAGCGTACAGGGGTCTCTCGTTCTACATTGGTTGTCTAACAACATCTCTAGTCAGGGCCGTCAACTAGTGGTCCCGCAGGATGCCTCTCATGCAAGCACTGCCAGGGAACATGGTACCGGCGATTGCCTTTTTCAGGAGCCAGCATTTGATATGTTACATAGTAAGTTACATGGTATGTATTAAGAGACGGGTAGATTCGTAGGGCTCAAAAAATTCTATCCTCGAGTGGCAATTTATGGATCCCTCCTATGTCCGATACCCTTGAACTGACAACAAAACTCAGTTGCCAGAGCTATAGGAAGTAAACTACTTGGCCGCTGAATAAGGATTGTGGGTGGGTGATTATGAGAACTATTCGTAGAAACTGAGTTGAGCTGACCAAGAAAAATTAAATTAAATTGGCTTCCAGGCATGGCGATCGAGAGGGTTTGAGAGGCAGCGTGAAGGCTCAGATGGGCGCAACGTCTCTCCCGTTTGAGTAGGACCGGGGAGACGGGGAGCGCCTCGGTACAAGCACTCGTTTAGCGTGGCGAATGGCAGGCCAGAAGCCAATCTCCGTTTTCTCAAGGAACTAGAGGTCCTGGCCTCTTCTGGGTTGGTTTCTCGAAGCTGAACCCCTGACGCGACCACAATTTTCGACAGTTCGTGGTGAGTTCCCGAAGATCCCGCAACTTTAGCAGCCCTATAGCTTGCAATCATGTCCTCACAGGGATGCAACCTCGGTGGATTGTAAGCAGTAGCGTAGCACACGCTGTTAGCCTAATTATTAAAATAGCTGGTTGTGCGCCGGCGGTTTCCCATAGAGGCGCTAGCGATCATCAGCAGAACAAAAGAGGCGCAAATTTTTATCACGGCCCTACCCGATTTGGCAACTTGCTAGACGAACTGAGGGGGGAAGATGGGAGAATAGCGAAAACTGCAGGTACCGCTCGCCCGTCGCCCCTGCTTACAATAAGCAAGGCTGTGCAGCTCTTCAGCTCTCGGCGTCACTGATCGCTTGTGACTAAAATTGGCTAGCCTACCCATCATGCCATCTGGAATCAAAGCGTGATTTTGACACAAGACAAGCTTAACTTATTAGCGAGTGTTAAAAGGGGACAGAGCTTGTGGGTGGGTTCTTAGAGGAATCTACT
This sequence comes from Aphanocladium album, assembly GCA_029218145.1. NCBI lineage: Eukaryota > Fungi > Ascomycota > Sordariomycetes > Hypocreales > Aphanocladium > Aphanocladium album. The sequence continues at coordinate 31,914 of JARDXD010000577.1, forward strand.
CAAGATGCGCCATGGCGCATGACCACATAGAAGCACCTTGTGCCTCGTTTCTGACTCGGCCGATACACACTGCCACGTGCGTATGCGGCGGCGGGGTAGGCTTGAAATGGTGTTCGGCAATTAGCACATCCCAGACGGAAGTTGGGAGATTCACACCTGCGGCCTATAGGGTAGTGTAGAAACTTTGTAGCTTGATTATGTACTGGTTCTATTTAGATCTTCTCACCCGTCAGAATCGGTTTGGCTTCTTCACTTGTCCACCAGCTCACCCCTTGCTCGCCAGGGTAGCTAAATTTGTCCATGCTCTCTGGCTTCATCTCAACGCTGTAACCCGGCTCCGTGGGGGTGCGATAATAGCCGTTTGCGATAACGGAAGGGTGCAAAAAGTGCTCGTGCAAGTGGTCTACGTACTCGAGCACAGATTGTTTGCCGCTCACAACGACGTAATCGATCGTACTGAGGTGCTGCGTGTACTCGGGAAGGCCAACACCACCAGAGTGCGGGACAATGGGCACTCCAAACTTCTTCGCCATGAGCAGCACAGCCATAACCTCGTTGACACCTCCCAAACGGCAGGCATCTACCTGGCAGACGTCAATGGCGCCGTTCATGAGGAGCTGCTTGAACATTACGCGATTCTGGCACATCTCGCCAGTGGCGACGCCAATACCGTATGGCTTGAGCGCCTCACGGATTGCCTTGTGACCGAAGATGTCATCTGGCGACGTAGGCTCCTCGATAAACCAAGGCTTGAAATCGCTCAGCTGCTTCATATACTCAATAGCCTCAGGCACAGACCAGATCTGGTTGGCGTCGACCATGAGCACGTTGCCCTTGTCAAAGCCAATGACTTCGCGGGCAATGCCTAGGCGGCGGCGATCCTCCTCAATACCACCGCCGACCTTGAGTTTGAAGTACTTGTAGCCGTTGCCCAGCGTCTCGTGTAGCAACCGCTTCATCTTGTCTTCGTCGTAGCCAAGCCATCCGGCGCTGGTCGTGTACGCGGGAACGGCCTTGTCAGCGAGCGCCTCTTCAATTCTCTGCGCTTTTCCGGACTCTGTTGAGCGCAGCATCTCCAGCGCCTCCTGGGGTGTGACGGCATCGGTGATGTAGCGGAAGTCGATGCAGCGGACATACTCCTCCGGGGTCATGTCGGCCACAATACGCCACACTGGCTTTCCGAGGACCTTGGCCCAGAGATCCCAGACTGCATTGACGACGGCGCCAAGAGCAAGATGGATAACGCCCTTTTCCGGTCCGATCCAGCGCAGCTGGCTGTCAGACACGAGGTATCGCCAGGTCTTGCCCCAGTCTGTGACGAGAGAGGAGAGTGTCTTGCCGCGCAAGCGATCGGCGACGTGGTCAATCGCAGCGCAGACAATGTCGTTTCCGCGGCCAATGGTGAAGGTCTAGATTTGGGTATTCCGATTAGCGATCGTGCAAAACGAGACTGCCCACTACTGGCCAAGGTCGCATACCATGCCATGACCAGCATATTTTGAATCGGTTTCTAGAATGCAGTACGCGGCAGAGTAGTCGCCCGCAGCATTCATCGCATCCGATCCAGTCTTGTCAAGCGATGTCGGAAAGCGCACGTCGCGCGACTTGAAGCCGGTGATGGTGATATCGGGCATTGTGAATC